>JAHLJT010009419.1:158895694-158973194 GCA_031308135.1 Acheta domesticus
GTTTTATGATTTTTAACCCGCAATGAATACAGATATAATGAAACAGACTTACTCATATGTATGCAGGGTTCAAGCAATTTTAATTTGGGAGTGAGATCGCGCTTAGTCTTTCTAAACGACAGGCGGAAGTGGCGAAGTGCTAGCATAAACCAAAGCGGATTTCCGGGCTACATCTACCGGGGCGGGGCGGAGAATGAGTGGGATGGGGTGGAAGTGGAGGATAGGGAGCTGAGTGGCGTCGATGGCATTGGGTCTGAGGAGGGCAGGGATGGAGGGCGGGGATGGTGTGGAGTGCGAATGGGGATGGGTGGGGTGGGGTGGAATGGGTAAGGAGTGACTTCGAGAGTATTGGGTCTGCGAAGGCGTGGACGGAGACCGAGTAGGATGGGCTGGAGCTGGGCGTGGGGGTGGTTAGGGAAGGGATTGACGTCGAGAGCACTGTTTCTGCGGGGGGCGGAGACCGTGAGTTAGGCTGGAGTGGAGATGGGGGTGGGAAAGGGAGTGACGTCGAGAGCACTGGGCCTGCGGAGGGCAGGCACCAAGCAGCTCAGCACTTCAAATTGGGAGAGCGGCCATCGCGCGCCTTGAATTATGGAAGAGATGCAAATAAACGGTACCACGGAGATTACCGGACGTTCAGTGTTATGACGAGTTGGTTAGACGGAACTGGTGCTGTGGAGTGACGGGCACCATCGCAGAGCACCAGCGGTGAGCATCGATGCCCGGCGCCCAACCACCACCTCCGCCGCAGCCCTCGCAGCAGCGGCGACCTGTGCCCGGCCGCCAGCGCCCCGCGCGGCTCCGCGCGCAGAGTAATCTCGCAGCTTTTAGTTGAGCTCGCGATTACGGCGACTCTCAGCAGCAGCCAGCGTTTAGCTGCACCTGCGCGCCGCCCTGGTACCCTTTGCGGCTTTTCTCTATGCATTGTTAACAGGCCGGGCGCAGCGGCTACCGGGGGAAAGAGAAACGGGCGGGCAGGCGGTCGGGGAGAGCGGGGCGTTGCTTTTTGTTGACCGTTCGGAGAAGGAATGTGCACGTCTCTTGTGTGTTGACTCTGGTCTTTGAAGTCAAGGAAACAAAGCTAGGCGATGCTGGAGAGAACAAAACGGTTGCGTTGCACGGCGTTCTCTGTTGGATGGAATTTTTTTTCTTTTACGCGTTCCTTTCCCTTCCCAAATAGATGTTGCAATCGTGATTGTATGAAACAAGTGACCTAAGGATGGGCAAAGCTGATTCTCAACTTCTTTTCGTTTTCATTATGGGAGCTCTTTTTCAGGCCTGCTCTTTTCTTCAACTGATTACAGCAAAATGAACAAGGGTATGTAAAATTAAGCACTAGTGACCTGCAGCAGCCAAAATGCTGCTGTCCAGTGTGTGCAAAATGGGGACCTGGAGCTGTAAAAATTGGTTGTTCTGACACGGTGAACGTACTTACGTAGACAAAGACCACTCAGTTTCCCGTGAAAATATTCCAAATCAATAATATACTTGTGCTAAACTAGAAATTGTTAGATGTGGTTTAAAATCGACAACTTCCGAAAGTTTAATACTTTTCATGAAGTGTACACATTTTAGTTAGTCAGTTCAGGGGTATATTATGACGGGCAAATTTAAGGTTTTGTTTCTGCAAGAATATTAAATAATGGATTGTCAACTTTACTTTAACTGTTTACAATCATAAATATCAATTATAAAGTGGCAAACAAATAAATGAAATAAAGAATATACTATTTATGTACTCCATTCTTGTCTAACACGCACACCATTCTTGTCTAACGGATGAAACATGGTTTCTTCATAATTAATAGAAAGGAGAAAATATTAACGCAATTTTTTTTTAAATTTACATAGCCTAGAGAATTATTATATATGCTTTTTACAATTATTTCGTTATTACTTTTATACTTTCAGCATTTATCGACAACAGTATTTGCTCTCTAATATTGATCATTGATAATTGATAATTTAGTGATACATTTTATTTTTAACTGCTTGCAGGTCAGATATTTCGTCTGTTTGAACTCGTTTGTTTTACATGAGAATAGTGGGTTCCTTTTTAAGAACCGCGCCTGCGGGATGCAACCTTGTGTTAAGAGCGGAATGAAAGGCCTGCGCCCGCGCTTCAAACCGGAAGAAGACGAGAGTTCGCGCGATCGACAGGGCCGGTAATTCCCAATCGCCGCGTTATCTGCGAAGCGGATCATCAATCTCGGGCTGCGGGCGCGCGGCCGGCCGGCAAGCAATGGACCGCGAGAGAACGCGGACGTGGCGGCGGGACGGGCAGGAGAAGGTCAGGCTGGGCCGGTGGGGCGGGGCGCGGATGAGTGCGAGCGGCGGGGAGCACACGGTGGGGCGGGACGGGGCGGGAAACAGCGAGGGCAGGGAGGGACGGGTGGGACGGGGCGGGGCAGGACACAGCGGGGGTGCAGAGAGAGGCGGGTGGGCAGGGCGGTGTCGAATGGGGTGGTTGGGTGGAGAGGGACGGTGTGCGGTGGGATGGTTGGACGGGGAGGGGCGGGGTGGGTATGCGGGACGGGTGTGTTGAACGGGCCGGAGGTTCGCGGTGGGGCGGGGAAGGGTGAGGTGGGGTGGAAGGGTTGGGATGGGGTGGGGTGGGAGGTTGGGGATGGGGCGAGGAGGGAGGTTGAGGATGGGGCGAGGAGGGTTTAAGTGGGGAGGGGAGGGGCGTTGTGGAGCAGCACACCTGAAATATTTTCCCCTGCCTAATCGCAAGGCGTCGCGTACGCGGCTACTGGCGAACAAATGCCGCTGGGCTGGATCTCAGGCGTCTTCATTCTTCGTTGCCGACTAGGGTCAAGAAGACCATGGAAGTGTGATAAAAAAGTAAGTAGAAAAACGTAGACTGGTAGTTCTGTACACTGTAAACCCTCCGATATCTTAAGAAATTAAGTCAGAACAGTAGAATGGGCAAAGAAACGGAAAACAAATGTCTCAATGTTTGCCACATGATTTCTGCAATATATTCGCACTGATATCTGTAACTTGAAGGAAAGGCGGACGGGGAGAGAAGGGGAAGGGAATGACTGGGAGGGGAGGGCACGAGAGCGAAGGGGAAGGATTCGGAGAGGAGAGGAGGGGCCGGGCGGGGAGGGAAATGGCTGGGAGGGAGGGAAAGGAAAGGGGGAGGGCTAGGAGAGGAGGGGACAGGCGGGGCGGGAAAATGCTGGGAGAGGAGGGAAAGACTAAGAGGGGAGGGGACAGGCGGGGCGGGAAAATGCTGGGAGAGGAGGGGAAAGACTAAGAGGGGAGGGGACGGACGGGGAGGGGAAGGTCTGGGAGAGGAGGAGACATGCGGGAAGGGGAAGGGCTGGGAGAGGAGGGGGCAGGCGGGGTGGATACAGGATGGGAGGGTGAGGAGGGGAAAGGCTGGTGGGGCGGGAGGGGA
This sequence comes from Acheta domesticus, assembly GCA_031308135.1. Classification (NCBI taxonomy): domain Eukaryota; kingdom Metazoa; phylum Arthropoda; class Insecta; order Orthoptera; family Gryllidae; genus Acheta; species Acheta domesticus. Next base: position 158,899,101 of record JAHLJT010009419.1, read on the forward strand.
GGGGACAGGCGGGAAGGGGAAGGGCTGGGAGAGGAGGGGACAGGCGGGGCGGCAAAACGCTGGGAGGGAGAGGAGGGGAAAGGAGGGGAAGGGCTGCGCGGGGCGGGGCGGAGCGGCCGCTGCTCCGCCTGGCGAGTGGCTGCGTCGCGCCGGGGGAGCGCCGGGAGCGGGCCGTACATAAATTAGGAGCTACTGAAGCGCCCGCCGCCCCACGAAGCGGAGGCCGCAGCAGGAGCGGCCAGGCAAGGGCCGGAAGTCGCACGACAGGGCGTTGCCTTGAGAAACGAATCACTCTGCACTGGCAATTGGCGGCAGCGAGTGTTTCAAACTTTCCAAATTAATGAAAGATACGGATTCATTCTGATATTTAACCAGACGATCAATATTCCCTCATCCAGATAAATTAAAATTGTGCCTGAAGCCTCTGTTAAAGTGATTAATGTTCACTATGACTAGTTTAATAAAGGATATACCATTTACAATCTTTTGAACGATTTAAGGTCATTCAATGGTTCCCCGGTAGATACTCCTCATCCATTTCACAAAGATACCGGGTTTAAAAGCTATTCTTTAATCTTATAAGGAACGTCTAAAAAACTTCACTGTATTACTCTGCAATTGACTGTCAAAATTAATATTACAGGCATACATTGGAAGGTAGAGGGCGGTGTAGTAGACAATATTGCAATTTTAACCAAAATGGATCGTAGAACTATTTTAAACCGAAAAGATTACTTAAGAGTAGGAGAGAGTACTTAAGAGTAAAAGAACATTAAGAAGAGAGTCGAAAGTTAACGTATCATGTAACGAAGATTATATGTACAGTATAACTGAACAGTATAGACGATAATCCAAGAAATTTGTAAGGCTGTATCAAATCAACCCCGACAGTTGTTAATGTAGTGGGACCAATAAGTTCATTCTCCGAATAGTCTTCTCTTCGTGCTGCACATTTCAGACATAACGACGTGTCCAACGACTATGAAATGGAGCAGCTTTTGAGCTCGTGTCTGATAATCCTGTGGCCAGTGAAACCAAATCTTCTTCGGTAATGTCAATTTTTATCACACGGCACATCTATTTGCAGCAAAAGTAATGTTTCGATCCAATAGACATTCACGGGTACAGTTCTTCGGTCACAGACGTGTACACTGACAAAAAGGATTTGTCACGGGAAAAAAAAAACAGTTTACTCTCTCAACAACGCCTGAGATAGCCCAGTGACAACATCCGCTGCTGCGGCGGGGACTCTAACCGTGAAGTCCTAGAACCGGCGGGGACGAATTTTCGACTCTATACTCCGATTTAAATGTAGTATCCCTTCTAGGTCACCAGCTGGAAGGAGAGGGGGATAAATGACATCCAATCGGTTGCTTCAATACAAAAATATTACGTCATAATCAAGCACACGAGTGGATGGTAATGTTACTCTCCCCTTATAGCTCGTGACTTTGAAGGGACACTATTTTCAAATCGGAATTTAGCTTTATATCTACAATGGAATTCAGCTGCTATCTGGAAGGGAATTCTAGCCGGCATGCTGCTTTTCTGTTCGTTACTTTTCCATCTTTTCTCCGATAAATGCCAGGTGAATAACGGAGCAGGTCTTCCAAGAACCGAGCGCAATCTTCCATTCTCAATCCCACCTCCCCGCTTATATACATAAATATGCAGTTACATATTCTACACTATCACGCAAGCTGTCATATCAGTCGGAGCTTAGAGCATGTCCCGACTGGGGCTGACCACGTTTGGGGAAATATCTGGTGGAGGAAAACCTGAAAAACCGATGTGAAGGTCAGCACCGGATATCAGATTGCAGTTGTGTAACGGTCACCTCTTGGCTACAACTTACATTACAATAGACACGACAAATTGCGCCCGCATGAGCTACTTGCCCGCCTGGGGGGGCCCGGCGCTCCTACTGTGCTAGCTTTAAGCTCTCGACTGGACTCATGACATGTGTGGTGATGCGGTTTATTTAAGTGTAAATGTGTTTAAATAAGGAAGATGAAGGAAAGATCGCGCGCGGACCGTCACCTGTTCAGAAAGGTGGGGAAAGTTCGTTTAGGCCCGTTCAGAAAGGTCAGAAACCTATTTTGGACGCACACAATGTGGTTTGTAGAGTTCAGGAGAAGTGTCCCAAGTTTTTGTGACGCATAATATGTAAAATTGTGTTTACGTCACCATCGTGGAGGTCGATTGCCACCCGCTGATGCGCTTCACAGCTACACCCGTCATACCTGAAACAAACAATGCAGAGTGAGTTTTATAGGATTGATTGATTAGCATTTCTGAGCAAGTAAACTTCTACGTCATAACCCTGTCAATGTGGTACATGTTTTTTATCGCGGGAGGTGGCGGTGATCTTCTCTCGCTGGATGGCGAGATCTGACGCTGACTTACTCGACGGCTTGCGGGTTTCCCCATCCAAGTATCTCCCACCAGTGGGGCTCCGCCCCAGCCGGAACAAGCTCTAAACTCCCGAATGATCTCCCAGCATGTGGGTTAGGACAAGGAAGGGGGCAGAAAGGACACGCGCGGTCTGTGGCCCGTTTGTTAGGGTTGTGCTCCGGCATTTGCCTAATGTTGATCAGAGAAACCACGGAAAACTCCCGATCAGACCAGCCTGCCGCTAGAATTCTTCTCCAGATAGCGGTTGCATTCGACCAAGCTACGCAGCTAGTGTCGCAAATCCTGTCACCGCCGGGACTGATGTCCACCTTAACCACCCAAACGCACAAGGAATGTGGTGGAGAAGGAGCTTGATGTTTGACCGCAGGTGGGCGTGGCGGAGGGCGCCCACTCCTCTGAGCGGCGGCGGCAATAAATTGCGAGCGCTGAAATAATAATCCGCGTTATTTCCGCCGTGTGGGCCGGTGCGCCCTTTTGTGAGTGGCGCCGCGCCGCGGCGGGCAGCCGAGTTAGTCGGACCATTGTGGTGATTTAAACTCGACTATTGTTGGGCGGCCGCTGGGGCAAGGACGCGGCGGCGGCGGCAAAGGCGTCCGAGTTGCGTCAAAGACTGCGGCGTGGCAACGGCGGCAGTGAAAGGTGACCTGAGGCCATAAGGGCGCGCAGAGAAAGACGTAGGGTTGCTATAGGTAATGTGGAGGTTTTGAAGCTTTGATCGTTGCCCACAATTACGTAGCCTATATATCTCATTAAAAATAAAATTTCGTTTTGTGAAACTCTCAGTTTCTTAAGGGAACAACACGAAAGATTGCACAGGTGTTTTTGATATTCTGTATTCACTGGCATGCATTATATCAGAGATTGAGAATATTGTAATAAATCCTTGCAATGTAGTTGACTCCATGCATGGAATGAAAGGGAGGAGCGGGAAATGGGGAGACGCGGTGACGGGCGGAGGTCGGGTGCAGTGTTTGCGGCTGTGGCTTACGCACACGGTCTGGACTGAGCGTTCGCGTGTGGCCCTTTGTTTATTCGGGAAATAAGCCAGCGGCGGTGGCGGCGGCGGTGGCGGCGGCGGCGGCCAGGGTGGCCGGCGGGGGGCGGCGAGGCGGCGGCGGGGCGGCGGCAGTAGCGGCGGTGGCGGCGGCGGTGGCGGCGGCGGTGGCGGCGGCGGTGGCGGCGGCGGGGCGGCGGCGGTGGCGGCGGCGGTGGCGGTGGCGGCGGTGGCGGCGGCGGCAGCAGCGGCGCCGGGGTGGCGGGGGGCGGCGGCGGCGGCGGCGGCGGAGGCGGCGGCGGAGGCGGCGGCGGCGCGCACCCGCGAGCGCACAACGTCGGTGTCCGTGCCATTCCGCACGGCAGGACGAGGGTGGCGTTCACGCAACGCGACTTCACAACGGCGACGTCCGCGCCACGCGCTCCCACAAGGCAAACGCGGAACTAAGGTTCCCCGCCGCGCGGCGTCACAAGGCACAAGGTACACCGTACGTGTCCGCGCCACGCGGCCTCACAAGGTACAACTAACAATAAGGCCTCCATGCAACGCGGCCACACAGGCACAAAGGCGGTGTCCGCGCCACGCGGCCTCACAAGGCACAAGGTACAACTAACATGCCCGCACCAAGGAGCGACACAGGCGCAAGGTACAACTAATGCGTCCGCGCCGAGCGACGTCACAGGCACACGGTTCAACTAACACGACCTCGCCAAGTGACGTCACAGGGACAATGTACATTCCATGCATCGACACAACGCGGCGTCACAGGCCCAAGGGCGGTGACCGCGCCACGCGGTCTCACAAGACACAAGGTACAACAAACATAACCTCGCCAAGTGATATCACAGGGACAAGGTACAACCAATGCGTCCGCGACATGCGGATTCACAGACACAAGAGCGGGTTCCGCGCCACGCGGTCTCGCAAGGCACAAGGGTTCGCACCACAAGGCCTCGCAAGACACACGAGCGGAGCCCAAAGTAACTTTTATTGTACTTTTATAATATTTCCTTTCCATACAGGAGTTTACTAGTGTAGCGTCGCGAGGTAGCGCACACTCCGACGTGCCGTTTCGCTTGGAAAGCCCAGTCTTAAGCCGGATGGGGGATGGGGGGTGGAACGCAGCGGCGCCTCGCCGGCGCGCGCCGGGCAGGAAAATCCCGGCCCCAAAATAACTTGGACAACAGGGCGCGCGCGGGCGCGAGTCTAGGTAATGACGGTTGCTCCCTGGAGAGGGCTGGCTAGCAAGCCGTATGACGCCCGCCGCTGGTAGAGTGGGGGACGAGCCGTGGGATATTTATTGCGGCGCCGACATGCGCTCGCGGGATACGCTAGTGAGTCGAAAGACGGGAGGTATCTCCAGTGCTACCTTGCAGGCGTTCTTGGCGTCAGGCCATGTAACTTCTCAAGTTACGGGGACTCTATGTCCGACAGCTCGCACTTCGCGTAGCTTTCTCATGCTCTCGAGCAGAGGTACTGGGCTAGGCCTAGGGACAGTCGCGGGGTTTCGCGGCTAAGAGAATCGAAAGGTTGCCAAAGGGATTCAATTTTGTAACATAATCTTTTATTTTATTATTGTAAATATATTGTAAATACTATACAGAATCAGTCGTCTGTGTTCTTCTTGTCCAGTAAATCACACTAGACGGAAGATGAATATAAACTTAACGTCTGAATATAATTTATGTGTTTCATAAGTAAGATATAGTACGGTAAAACATTTTAAATATGAGTCCGGCAAATGTTTTAAATATCACTCTCTTCTTGTGTACCTCTGTTTTTAAAAAATACTACGCAAATGATATAAACCAACTTTATGTATTTGAATATTTTGACTAGAATTTGTTTTTACCTATGCGTACTTCCTACAACTTCTCTTTTATCTATATTTCGCTTTTTAGCTGTAGTTATTTCTTTATTTATCGTCATAAATGGGCAAAAATACGAGGCAATGAGAAAACTCTCAAGAAAATAGAAAGGTACGAAAGAAAGAAGGTAAAGTAAGAAGTATCGTGAAATAAAAGGGTTCCAATGTACAGACAGAATGATACAAAGCACGAAGTAAAGAATAGTACGAAGGAATTACACGGGGTTAGGACTGAACCGAGAGGAGCGAGAAATAGAAAGACAAAGCAAATTGACAGTTTTGCACAGGGAGATGAAGATGAATTGTTTGTTTGGATTCTCAATTTGTGTCTGTGATGATTATATTGAAGCCAGTTACGGTTATACGAAAAGTCAAAAAGAGAAACTATACGGGATATTATAATACTTTCAAGATTTGCTTTGTATTTGACGTTACGTTTTGAAATTCCAGTATTTTTGTAGATATTGCACATGACTGGTTGATGCTACAGGATAAGATCCGCCCGCGTAGATGGGAACAATAGCAAGCGGAATGCAGAAATGTCCACCTTCAACCTCTACTTCAACTTCCAAACAGCATGTACTCTGGAATTCAGAACTTCATTACAGCTTAGTTTTGTATTGTATTAGGTCAGTGTTGTGAAGGTTGATGTCACGAGCGGGAGTCCGTGGCATGAGTGCCACGACGATATCGCCCCTCCACGCAGTTCATTATCCTACCACCAGAGACAACGCCATCCCGACGCTAGTTGCGCAGAGACACTCGTGACATGGCACGGTGCCACTGCCACCAGCAGAAGACCTTGATACCACTGTATTATATCACCGCGTCGCTGGTTGGATTTCCTCGCGGTCGAGCCACGGGGCAGGTGAGTTGGACTCCACCGGCAGATTACAAGTGCTCGACGTGAATGTTCGTCTGCTGCACTCGCACTCAAATTCATTTCAGCAATATCTCTGGTACAACATTATAAAGTAACAGGTTGTTTGCAAATTAAATGTTAGTGTTAGGAAATAGCACTGGCTACTCTTTTCCAATGTACTACTAACGCATTCATTGAACATGTTAAGCGGATCAACGGGTCACATGGAATAAGCCTCTAAATATAAATTGAATTATATTAGAGTTACCCTTATTATTAATCTCATCAATATTATTATGTGTATAAAAATTCGTTGGTAAGGCTCACCTCGCTCGGCCCCGCCAACACTGCCCTATCCCTCCACGTCCGGCCTCACCCCACCCATTCTCCCTCGCCCTGCCTCCCGCTCACCATGCCTCACCGATTTGGATATGCCTAGATTGATTGCGGGTTGCCTATCCATTTCCTGTTAAAGGCCTTCTGCCGCTGCGCCGGTGAGTAGAGCCACTGGCGGTGTTTAATAGCACCTGAAGACAGCAATTACAACCGCTTCCAGTACAGGATGCGGAATGTTTGGAATCGCAGAGGAGCTAGGTTCTCTGCGGGTACAGGCATTAAAGAATAAAAGCGTTGCGGAGCAGCGTGAAGTGATTTCAGAGCAGTTTCCGGATAGATTGCCCCTTATCACTTGGAGTAGGGAGCTTTTGAAATAAATTATTTTTGTGAGGTTTGATATTTAAGGTGTGATATTTGTGAGGTTGATGCGCCACTCCCAATTATTCACGTTCAGACTGAACTACACATCTGGAAATAGTCGAACTGCTTGGGCAGTCGAATACTCACCCATTCTTAATTTTCCAAGACTAACATTTTCACAAAATCTGTCCTTTGTTAGCGCCGATCAGAGTTCATAAATATTGTAGCAACGTCACATGTCTTTGACTTCGCAAGAACCACACATTCGATAACATTAAGAAACTACTTTCCTCTTGCAAAACATGTTACAAATGGATGCAATTGTATCATATCATTACTTCTAATATCGTGTGGACTTACCATTACATGTATACCATAACATATCATTTGGGCGTAACTACTTGTGGTCTAATATTTGTGACCACCTACCTCGAATATTTTTTCTCGGCTGCTTTAAAGTATTCGTGTAAAATTTGGGATGAATCACTTCAACGACTCAAAAGATTTTTATATATTAGAATATAAACGACCGTTTTCGTTACAAAATATTGCTAAAAATAGCGTTTTCTGGTTAGACAATGAAGTATTAATCGTTTATGGCATCGTCACACATCCAGCGAATCGTAGTGAGCGAAACATGGCAGATGGAGGTAAAACGCAAAGCCGACCACCGTTTGTATCACATATCAAATTTACATGACGTCATAATACACGAAGTATATGTTGCCAGATACAAAACTTTACAAATGAAATTTGTGTTCAAAATTAACCGTGATTCTTTAATAAATCTGTAAACATAAATATAAACGGAAAGTAGTCTATGCAATTCGTTTATAATTTCGTGTCATAGCATTTTTAAGGATGGAAATACAACGCCACTCGTTTTCAAAATGTGCACTTATGCAATAAAACGTTCCGTTATAAGCTAGTTGGTGAATACACTATTATTAACTACCGTATATATTTTCCAGATGATTATCAAAGTCAGCAAAAAAATAAATAAATAAAAATCGACGATAAAAAGAATCTATTCCTCAGCATCAATTTTACTTGCAATTGAAACGTTTAACACACTTGGCGTTTTCTTCTCGTTTTCGGGCAATTCGCGTCGTTTACGTGTAATGCTCTCATTCGGTGTTCATACAAACATTCAAAGAGTTTTCGAAAACCAAATGTGAAGTTTACAAAACGAGTTTCTAAAATTATATTGGACATTTTTAAGCACATAAAAATAATAATGTACCAAAAATAAAAAATAAAAATTCCGAAAATTAGTCATCTAAGCTGATCGACTTCGGAATTTTAAATTTGGATAATGAACTGGACACGGAAATGAATTTGGATAATTAACTAGTATCGATATTTTTCTTCGAGATGACATTTATTTCAATTCACATGAATTATCTATCATAATTAACCGCGTCATCAAAAGTGCCTGTGGTGTTTAGTAACAAGTACAGACTACCACAGATTCAGCTCCGCTAATACTCTCCGTGGTGCACAATACTCGTACTGATTTCTTCTGAGCGCCTGTCAGGTATGAATTGCTGTGTGGTTTTCAACTTGATGGCAGCTGTCAACTTCTGTGACAATTCTTCGGTGATTGCTCTTTGAGCGTCAGTGGCACAGCGCTAGTGACTGCTCCTGGTGACGCATTCGAACCGAAAACAAATATTCCGCGTTTTATTTTCAGTGCTAACTGGAGACATCTTCATGGTGTTTAAGTAAATAACTTTCCGGAAACACACAGTATAGGTATTCTAATGATTAAAGTTAATTGTGAAAATTTAGAACATCCTAACACAGGAAATTTCAGCATCTTTTGTTCAAAAGAGTTGTAACTAATTAGAAAAGATAAATGTTTGACCCTGACAAAAATATGAAAAATATGTTACATATAATTGTGTAATTATCTAATACAATTATCTTTATTACAGTTTTTATACTTTCTTTGAGTAAAGTATTAATTAGTAAAATAGTTTGAAATCATAAATCTCTTCACTGATAACTAACGCGTGTGTATTGTAATGTAATAAAATATAAGTGTATTATACATTAATTCTATTATACATACTATATGTTAATAGTAATATTATAATGTAATATAATAAATTATAAAATAATATAATAATGTATTAAAATACTAATGGTTTATTTCAGAAACAACGATAGTCATATTTTTGCTTCTTTGACATCTTACTGCAATTACATTCTCTGTAAGTAATATGCGTTGCTTGAGACAGATCTAGCATACGTCAAGCGATTCTGGAGTGTTTTTGGAACAGTTTTCTAAAGTCTTGCCTCACTGTTTTTATATATAGCCGCAGTCGATTTGTTTGTTGACACTGAAAAAATTACATTTTCACTGACTTAATATTGTTTCTGAAATAAACCATCTATATATAACCGACGGAACACAAACAAACTCAATATCACGAACAACAAATCTTGGAAATAATGATTCATTTTCATGTACTATGAAAAATTTCCTAAACAAAGTATTGATTTGAAATGTTCTAAAGACAAATTATTCTTAATACTATCTCTTTTCATCAAAGTTTAAAAAAAAGTATTGGTAAACCTTCACTCTTCTTCCCGATAGCTTTCGCTACCGATACCAATAGCAACACACCACTGATGTCGGTAAAGAAAAATTAACAACACTCAGCTTGAACCAAAAATTCTATCATGAGAGTTCCGTATAATAACTTGGTGATCAGAAGGGAGCTGTCCACTTGCAACGTAATTATAAAACTCAATTTACTTTTTCTCCTCCGCGCGGCGCGGCGCGACGCGACTCGGCAGGACGTCACGGGAAGACGGCGTCACAGAAAATTGGAGAATAACGAAGTTCGCGCGACGGTGCTGAGCTCTGCGCGGCGGAGGGGTGCAACGGACGTCTGGGCAGCGAAGGGGGGCACTCGTTTGGAGGGCACAATATACGAGTCCTGATCCTTTCGACACGAGAGCCAGTCTCCCACTGAGGCTCAAGAAAAGAAAAAAAGGTAAATAAACAAACAATGCTTTATTTGTCGTTAAACGTGGGTAATTGGCCGTGCGGTTCCGCATAATCGACTCCTTTTAACATCGCAAGGGGGAATACAGAGGTGTCGCAATACACTTTTACATACTCCTAGAACATGTAGTGTGGTTGATTTTCTTTGATTAGTGATTTCGGGCGCGTTAATTGCTAAGCTAGCGAGGTTTCCCAACCAGATATCTCCCACTCTGCCATCTACTGCGCCACAGACGGGATAAACTGTAAGCTTCCGACCGGTCTTCCTGCATGTATGGAAGTGTAGTGCATGCAAATAGTGCATCTAAGTCAACTGAAAGTTTGCTTTTAACCTTCACCTAACGTTTTACCTGTGCTTGTTGGTGACGATTCTAACCGTTAAGTTTCGCTGAAATATAGCCGCTGTCGCTTCAAATTAAGTACTCTGATTTAGGTACCTATTTATTTGCAAATTGTTTTTTACCTACACAATGAGACAAAATTGATTAAATTGAAAAATACATTAAAATGCGTGGATACTTACAGTATGTGAAGATGTGTTAATGTGCAAATTGTAAAAGGGAAAATGTATTATTAATCCATATGTTCTCCAACGAAATAATGTTCTTACCACCTACATTTTTGTAGTTCAGTAATTCTTCATTCCGTTTCTACCGCAATGGAAGACTGTTCCTCTCATGCATTTGTCTGATATAAAGAGGTTATGAATACGAAGAATCGCAGAATAACAGAATACGGCATCTAGAACTCTTCTTAGAAGAATAAGTTGTCTGATAAAACGAGATCACGAACAAAAAGAAATTATGGAATGCGAGAATATGGCATCTTGAACTCTTCTTATAACATTCTAGATGTTTGCCTCAATTACTTATCTGGCCTCAAACAAAAGATACTAAAAAATTTGAATGTGTGGCGAACAGCTGGGATGCGGGTCTGTAACCATGGCCTTATCGAAGCGAGGTACAGTCGACTCCTGTTAGAGTGAACGTCTTGGGACTAACATTTTTGATTCACTATATCCGAGGTTCACTATGTCCGATGTCAAAATTAAATAGAATTTATCCACAATTATTTATTTTATTGATACAAATACACAGTACAATAAATTAACAACACGAACTGAAAATTCCAATTTCTTCATTTGTCCTTAAAAATCAATTATTTTCTATTTCTCGCTTCCTATATTTTTATTAGTAATTTCTCTCGGACCTTTCCCCGAGATCAGACTCTCTCCATACATGAATCTTTGTCCACTGTCTCTAAGTATCGTAATCAGTCTTGACAGCCTACAACGCCTCTTTCATTGTTCAAATACCGACCCAGTCTCCGTAGACCCTTTTTTCTTTTCTAGGAGAGAATTAATTTCCAGAACGTTGAATTTCCTATGTTCACTACAGCCGAGATTCACGTTCACTACAACCATATACTCGTATGCTCATTTCTACATAAGTGAAACGAGATAGTAAGTAAGTTCACTAAATCTGAGGGTTCATTATATCCGAGTTCACTATAACCGGAGACGACTGTAATTTAAACACTACGGTTCGCACAAGTTCTGGATACGCTCTTACACGGAGAATGACACGGTTAGAAGAGAAAAAATCTCGCAGCAAAATGTCTGAGAAATTTATGTTCATTTGTCGAGAAGCAGGTACACCAAAGAGTAGCATTTCTTCTTCGAAAATTTTCACTCATGCAAGAAGTGTGATACAAAACCACTAATGTAATTGGCAAATTTATTTATTGAAATACTTGTTTTCAAATGAAATCTTCGACAACACCATGTTTTTATCGATGGAATCTGTAATTTTAGACCAGGAACATCTCTCACGATTATGAACTTCTTGAATAACTGTATCTGAAAGAATCTAAGAAAATCTGAATCTCTAAATGAAGCTGAAGCATACGTGTATGCACAAGTACTACCTCACTACATATTCAGATGAGATGGCTACATCTAGCACTATTATTTCTAAATCTGAGTGTCCGTAAAAATAACGACGCCCCATTAAAGCCAATAAAAACTAAATTAAAATTTATCAAAAAAGGGAAAACATGACAAAAATGTCTCAAAGTTTAGCAAAGTTACCAAATGAAAAATAAAAAAAGGGAGAAATACAAACAAATTTTGACAGACCAGTGTATCTGAACGCATGATTTGTACCTGGACCATATGCCGATAGTCCAGCAAGTTCACTATAAACCCAGTAACCTTGTTCGGGTGGGTAATGGCCACATTGGGTATCTCCCTTCGCCAGGGCACGATTAGCCGTTAACAAGAAGTTAACGCGGTAGTGCGCAGCTCCAGCGGACGGAACGCGGTTATAGCGTGACATTTCCCGCAACGAGACATCCGAAACCGACCCGTAATTAGAAATTCTGAGGCCGATCCCTCCCATTTGCCCCAATTACGGCGCTAATAACTGCAAAGCGTAAAATATTTTGTATCGATGAGTTCATATGACGTCAAACAGTTTGCCGTAATTATTTAACCAAGAACGAATTAACCCGTCACCGCTGTGTTTCAGTTTCGCTTGATTTAGCAGCCGTAAATAAAGATGGTTGGGGGCGCCGCACATAACTCACGTTGTAATAGGATACACAGCGGACGAATTGCGGAAATTGTCCCAGTCTCTGAAAAGAAGACTTTTCTGAATATAGGTTTATGTTTTGTTAATTCTGTAGTAACTCCACTACATGGCGCTACATATTCACTACTATCCAGTACATATTCACGTCGAAATGCAACCTGCAACACACTCGGCAGCATTTTGAATCTATATCGTTAAATAACTCCTAAACGAGACGTTTTAGGTCCTTAAAAACCAAACCGTTGAACTCTTCCAGAACATTTTATTCCTTTTTTTCTGGTACGGCGCTTCCAGATACTATTACCTCACTTACTCAGAGATGCGCAGAATCTGCAAGTAAATGTGAATAAGAGGGACAGAAAGCGACAGATACATTGGCATACAGAGACAGTCAGGGACAGGATGAGGGAGGGAGAGACAGAAAAAGGAGGATGGAAGGGGAAAGAGGGGGGTGAAGGACAGAAGAACGTCTGCCGGGTTTTCCTAGTAGGATACAGAGCGGTCGAATTGCTGAAATTGTCCCGGTCTCTGAAAAAAGGCTCTTCTGAAAAGAGTTTATATTCTGTACAAGCGACAGTTATTATAAATCGTAAGACTATAAATTAATTATTTTATAAGTCTGTAAATTGTAAATAGATCAGTTCTATTTTCCCCTTATGTTGAAATGTGTATTTGTGATTGGAATAGGAATGAATGCGACATTTTGAATTTAACCACATTATCGGACAGTAATGTGAATTGCAAATTCCAACGAATATTCGGTTTACTGCGATTCAATAATATTAAAAATTGTCAATCATAACATCGATCATACGTATTTAACTTATCGGGACTTGGGAATCGATATGCAAAACTTAGTTCTGTCGTGTTAAGAGCTGATAATAGTAGAGCAAAAGCCATTTATACAAAGTTTTGAAATATATATGCACATGAAATTATGTTTCTAAATAGCCTTTTAGAAAGAAAATAATCGTGTATCTTCATTAGAAAGGTACTAGAAAGACGTCCTGAAGCGTTTCGGCTGAAGAAATGTTCTGCTTATTTTTATGATAATGCACCCGTTGATTTTACAATCTTTTGCAATCTGTATCTCGAATGTAGTTTATATACAACGGGCGCATATTTTAAATTGGGATATTTCCGAACATATTTGTAAAACTGATATAATTACATTTCAGTGTTTATCAATTCCCTTCTGAATTCGAGCAAGTGGCCGCATTTTATATTAATATGAAATTATAATTATATGTTGCAAAAGTACTGCAACAAAAATTACACGAACGATTCAACGTTTAGCTTCGTATGCAGGGAGACCATAATTTACTGAAATTCCAAATGGTAAAATCCCACTTGTTTAATTAAAAGCTAAGACCCTCTATGCAAGCTAGCGCTCTCCGAAAGAACATTTTGCCCTTGTAAATAAAGTAGGAGATGCTATTCTGGAATCTGAAACCTTCCGAAACTTTGTGGGTAACTACGTTAACGATGAACTTCAACTTCGTGCGATGGTAAAGTATGTTTTACTTCTATCGACCTCAAAATTAATTTTGTAACTTTCTCAAGCAAGCTTTCCGAATAACTTACAACAGTTACGAATAGCTGTCATATCTTCGCTCCTCATACTAATATGATAAGAACGTTCCGGTATTGAATTACAAGCGGCTCTAGCACGGAAAATTGCAAAATTTTGGTGTTAGGAATATCAAAGTTAACACCTTCACTTTCCAAGGCCCAATCCGACGAAATTTGAAAGCAATCTATGTCTTATTACTGAAGAGCTCACTGACATCCTAACGTCAAACGAGAACACAAAAGAAGATGAGCGAAGCTGCAATTCATTACAAGTTTTATAGCTTATTAATAAACAACTACAAAGATATTTTTGTTAATCAATGACCTTGATTATAACGAACAGTCGCCAGTTGATATACGGCCATTGACCCGCAGTCGACTCCTTAATCTTCATTGACTCCAAAGAGGCCAATATCGACCACACTGGGAATCGGGAGCTCGAGAGCCTGGTCGAGGGGCAGCAGTAGCGTTGGCGCGGCGTCTGCGGGGACAACGAACGCTGGGTTGCGCGGGGACCGAGAAAAACTCCCCGCAGTGGCGCGCCACGCCGCTGCCCGAGACATAATGGGCAGCGCGCGTTTCCCGTGGTTACTCGCCGGAACGGAGGCGACGTGCAGAGGCTACTCCCGCAGTAGAGCTCTGCACTATGAGGAGAAACAACCGCCCGCGATCGACCGACCGATCGATCGAGACCGACCGAAACCGACCGACCGCGACCGACCGGCCACGACCGACCGGCCACGACCGACCGGCCACGACCGACCGGCCACGACCGACCGGCCACGACCGACCGGCCACGACCGACCGACCACGACCGACCGACCACGACCGACCGACCACGACCGACCGACCACGACCGACCGACCACGACCGACCGACCACGACCGACCGGCTAACTGACTGTTCGCCTCCTGTACTCCGATTTCAATGAAGTGTCCCTTCACGATCGCGAGATGGAAAGAGAGGGGGGCACTGTCATCATATCCGGAGCTTCGTTACAACTTAAATTTTCGGTATTGAAATTCCCGATTGGATGACAGTGTCCCTCTTCCCTTCTACCTCGTGACCTTGAAGGCCGCAAATTTCTTACCCGTCACCTTTCCAACATTTTCCGTAAATTCTTGCCAAAGTTGAGGATATTGGGAAGGATTAATTGTAACTGCTTCACACACGAGAATCAGTTTACCAGTTGGAAAAATGCAACTTTTCTCGTTTTAGGCGGCCGAATTTTGCTGTTTGTAAGGCGACCGTAGACTCATACAGGCGTGTACTATTCATGAATGTATAAGGTCGTGCTTTTGACCGAGGTAAGAAGTTGTGGCATCAAGGTCCGTCACGTGACTTAATACATAACACAGCTACCTTACGCGTGGCGCTGAAACTCCCTAACATCCCAGCCCTATTCCGAGCGCTCTCCAGGTAGAACCCCGAGAGTGGACTGTTTTTCGCAGAACGCAGAGCTCTTGTTACGCCCAGGAACGATCGTGGCGCAGAGGGGCTGCTTCCACAGAGCGAGGTCGAGGAGAGCGAGTGAGTGTGAGAGGGGGGGGGGCAGCTCGCCTGCGCAGCGGAGGCGATCTATCCAACACCGCACAAGTTCGGCGCTGCCCGCGCGCGGAGGGGAAGAGCAGACGCCAACAGCCAGTGCTGTTTTACCACAACGCTGTACACGCTCGAGCACCAGCTCGCGCGCCCGTAAGCCGCTTGTGCGCCAACTTGCGCCACAATTATCCGCTCGTGGGTTGCATCAGTCCGAGAGCGGCGAGGGCTTTGCGTTCTTGGACTCGAGGACTCGGCAGACAGCATCCTGAGTTTCAAATTGAAGACCTCGGGGCAATTACCTGCTTTGCCACAATATGCAAGTTTTTAGAAAAAAGGAAGTAAAGGTTTAGACACTGCATTCTACATTTAGGCATAAAGAACATTCACTTATGAATTACAGTGCCATCTTGAAGCGAATCTTTAAAATGAAAACTCAACACCTGGATGCATCTATGGGATGTCGAAATACACTAAGATCTCAATTTCATCAGACATGTGGCATAGCGTGTTGTCCCAAGGTCATCAATTCTTTCTTGGAATTATTTATTCAAGTATGAAGTCTAAAGTTGAATGGGTTCACAAAAAAGATAAAATATCTCCCAATTTAAACCTCTTTCGATTTGAGGAGAAGGGGTGCTTTTGAACTAAGGCAGCGTGCCAAGAGACGCAAAGGTTAACCACGAGCGGGGGGAGGACACCATTTTTAGAAATTTAATTTTCAAACCTTCCACTTCTCTCGGGAGCGCTCTTGGCGCTTGCGTCCGAAAGGAAAAGTACTATGTCTTCTCCGATTTACAAAATTGACTCTGAGGCCGAGTTGTCTGTATTTCCTGCAATGTCGGTACCTTTGTTCCTTCACTTTACATACAAAACCACACGGGTAATTGAAGGTTAATAATACCAAAAAATTTCTCCATGCTCAACTGAAAAAAGAACTGTCCTAATCTCCTGAAATTGACAGATTGTTTAAAGTCAAATTCAAAAAATTCAAAGATATAAGAAAAATTGTTCAAGTTTCGCGTAAGCAAGAAATTCAGTCATAAAAGATGACGGCTGAGCAAACTGATTGATTTGTAATCCAATCAAGGTACTATCGTAACAGTTTCCCAATGAAACAACGTACTAATACATAACCTACTCATACATTTACCTGTCTCTCCCATCGTATTCCTTTCTAAACCTTTGCCGTCGCCCTCTAACGAATGATTCAAAAAAATTTCTCACAATAACCTTGGTTGAAGACATAACCTAATGAAATCACTATCAGGGAGGTCACAAATCACCTCCTTCACACTTCGCTGATAAAAAGTTACTCCGTCAATCAACTGTAGAGCCTCATGGCTGAACGCTGTATTGTCTGCCAATGTAAAATAAAATGTAATAAAAATAAATGTATAAAAAGAAACCAATAGTCCCATCATTTGAATAGTTTGAGTTAAAATGTTCCTTCAAATAAATTAATATTATGATAGACAAAACCCATTGTGAATATTAATACAAACTACAAAATTATCTAAGATAAAATAACAATTGATGTAGTTCCTTTTTTCGAGAGGTAACCCCATTTTAACTGTCACGTTTGCGTAAAAAATGAAAAAAAAGGGTAATTAGAGTTGCAACAGAAAGAAAACGTGTCAAAAACTGATACATCCAACTGTGGCTGATGCCACAGTTGCGAAGAAAACAACTAACGGAAAGCACGAGCGGAAAACTACTGCCTGCTCTGTGCTACACAATCAGAGCGAGCAGTGAGACTTTTTAGCGATTTTTTTCTTACTTCCGAAGTTCAACGAGCAAATTACATTGCAGTGTAAAGTCACTTGTTTGCTAACAATTGACTGTAATTTTCGCTGTAATTTTCTATGTCAATTCGGTAAGTCTTTTATCGAAAATACTACACG
The DNA here is from genome assembly GCA_031308135.1 of Acheta domesticus. Taxonomy (NCBI): domain Eukaryota; kingdom Metazoa; phylum Arthropoda; class Insecta; order Orthoptera; family Gryllidae; genus Acheta; species Acheta domesticus. The sequence goes on from JAHLJT010009419.1 coordinate 158,916,557, forward strand.
AGTGTTAAAGTTTTCATTAATTTCTCATTTGATTCACAAGCAGGAACGGGTATAAAGGAAATATGTAATGAATTCATTACATATTAGTTATTATAAATTTTGGAATGGAAGTTGAAAAGTGGAGGCTCTCTCAGAAAACGGAATTGAACTAGGTGCTACAACAGCACACACTTTCCCGCGTTATTGGAAACAGTTACGTAGTACTGAAATATTGCACTTTCTGCTCTACTAACATCTTAGCTATTATTTGAAAACGTCCAATTCAACCAAGAAGCGAACAACTCTCTGGTTCCATCGCTCTTGTCAGAACTATGTGAATTCTACAATTGCATACAAATATAATACACATGTTTTGTAAACTTGTATTGGAAAAAGAAGTCTGATACCCCGGACAATATAGAAATGCATTTCATAGGGCCATGATTAGAGAAGAGCATTCTAAAACCAAGCAAAAATACTCTGCTCATTACAAATAGTACTGCATTTGGTGCGGAAACTAAATATTTTCATGCAAATATCAACATAAATTTGACAATTATAACTCCTTTTCATACAGCTACATGATATCACAACAATGACACGTAGTTCACAGAAATTCGCGAGCGCGAAACAGAATTCCATTGTTGTATTTCCTGCATTGTCGCTATTCTCTGAGAGCTAGTAATTTTTATTTCAAATATTTGAAAATAAATAATTTCTAAAATATAAAAGCGTAAATGTATAACAAAAAGTCGAATGTCAGAAACGAACAAAGAAATACTATACAATATTCCAAATTCTAATTTACGACGCATCCAGCTGTCTGAAGCGCAGTAAATTTGCAGCGGGCTATTATGTTTGTCACTAAATTATAGAAAAACTACTCGTATTTTGAAAAAAAAATAAGCATGACCATTTTTGAAGATGTAGTGTTGATAAATACATTTCATTGAGAAAAATATTGTATTTTGACATTGCAGTTGTAAGAAGACGCTGAAAACGAAAGGGAAGTGAATTCCGAGCGGGCTATTATGTTTGTCAAGAAATTACAGAAAAACTACTCAAATTTTCAAAAAAAAAAAAAAAAAAATCAACATGACCTTTTTAGAAGATTCGTTTTTGATGAGCGTAATTCATTAAGAAAAAGCAATTGTCTCTCCACAATTGTAGTAGTAAAAAGATGCCGAATTTTTTTTTAATTTAAAAATTTTTTGCAAAATCAGGCATTTCAACGAATATGAAACCTGCACCATTCTCTTAAGCTTCCTTTATGTTATCTCAGGTCCCAATTTAATCAAAATCGTTGTGCAGTTTTTAAGAAAAAAATTGTTTTAGAAAATAAAAAAATGGTTATGTTTGACACACAATTTTTGCAAAAAATACTTATGTTTTTGAAAAATTGAACATAACCTCATTTGAAGACCTGTTTTTATGAACACATTTCATTAAGAAAAAATTGTATCTTCATTATTGTAGTTGTGGGAAGATGTCGAAAAAAAATTTGAATTTTTCAATTTTCGAAAAATTAGAGTTTTCAACCAACATGAGACCTACGCCATTCCCTTATATGACTTTCAGACTATCCAACAACAAAATTTAGTCTAAATTGTTGGCGCCAATTTTTTTTAATTTTGAAAATGTCCCAGGGGCTTCATTTATGTGCCCCCAAAATTAAAATATCAGTTTCAAATTCAAGGGGCCAGGATATCAGTCAGATCGATCGGAGAGTATCCGTTTTGGAGAAAATCGGCTGAACGGTTAAGTTGCTAGCGTTGTTCACGGACAGAACAAACGTTTTGCGTTTTGGTTATTCGGTAACAAGGATCCACTAAACAGGGAAATTTGGCTGCACCACGTGTTAGGAGATTTTTTTTCTTGATTTAGCAACTGGATTTATCCAATTTTTCGTTACCAGGGCCCTGTAATAAGAGTTTTTCTGCCGAAAATCCGCCGTTTATTCGCGCAGCATTTTATAACTTTCCCTATACTATACGTACGTATAGTATACGGGAAAGTAAAAATAAGTCATGAGACAAATAATAATTTATTTAATTAATATTATAAAATATTAGAAAAAATACTATGTTTCGTGTATTTGTTTCCTGTTGTAATTGTTTCTGCAAAATAAATATCTTAATAATACATCAACTACTGTTCTAGCTCCTCACGTTACACCTGCCTCAATTATTACCTAAACATTGTAACATTTACGTTAGTCTGTGAAACGTAAATTTCTCATCGACATATATTCCGCTTCGGGCGTTCGGTGTTTTTCCTCCAATTACCTCTATACACACACACACACCTCGGCCGCCCCAGCGCACCAGCGAGGTGAGACACGTGGCCGGAAGGGGCTGCAAATAGCTGAAGGGGTGTGAGGCGGCGGCGGCGGCGGCGGCGGCGGCGGCGGCGGCGGCGGCGGCGGCGAGCGCGTGCTTTTCCCGGAAGAGGAGCTCCGCCTGCATTAGCGGCGCGCGAGGAGCCCAGAAGCCCCGCACGGCAGCGTGTGGGCAGCCCTCCGCAGGGCCATTCGAGATCCCTTTGGCGCCCCCTCCGCGCGCTGCCAACGCGTGCAAGTGGGCGAAATGAGGCGCATCGAACGGAGGAGAACACACGGCTCTCGCAACCGAGATGCAAACCGCGAAGCGGGAGAGGTGGCTCAGGGCATAAACTGATCTGATTGGGTGGAATCGAGTCCCGACGGCGACAGGATTCTCGAGACTTAATTAGATGGCTACGTCGGATACATCTGCTGTGTGGAGGAGAATTCTAGCGATCGGCTGCTCCGATCGGTAGTTTTCCGTGGTTTCTCCGATCAACACCACGCAAATGCCGGAGCAGTACCCTAACAAACGGGCCACGGACCGCGCGCGATCTTCGTTTTCTCTTCCTTGTCCCTCTCCCCTTACACACACACACTAACATGCACTACACTACCATACATGCCGAGAGGCCGGTTGGGAGCTTTAAGTTCGTCACTGCTGGTGTGGTGCACCGCTGATGGGAGTTACCTAGTTGAAGGAAACCGTCAGCCGGCGGTAGGTCGGCGCCTGGATCTCGCCATCCAGTGGAGGAAGATCACCGCCACAGAAAAATGTACAGAAAAATTAACCAATGTATCATGCAATCTTCACTTATTGGCTGGCTCAGTACGATTTTTTTTATCTGATCAATCCTCAACATTTAAGAGAAAATTCATTGTGAAAAAAGCGTCCTATAATTTCGTTCACAGATTTTGATTAACGCTTCGTTGCATTTCGATGCATATAAAATGGTAATGTTTCACGTGCATAGTCGAGAAATTTTCTTTGATAACTTCTGTAAAGGTAGGTTCTGCAATCCACTGTTCGTGTGCTTCAGCCTCTAACCTGAAGAATGTGCAGGGTGAGAATACAGAGGCGTCTCTCTGGTAGGGTGTGGCTAGGAGGGGGAGGGGATGGGGATGCAGGGCGAAAGGCTGCCTTTTCAACGAGCACTTTTGTAGCCTACCCTTTCGTCCTGTCCCTCCCACCTGCTGGGACACGGCGAGGCTGGCACTCTGCTGAGGCCGGGACAAGGCGCCCCGTCGCCCACCTGCACATCCACACCTGCCCACAACGCGTCGCTGCCACTTCCTCGGAATAATACTGGGTCGCGCAACATTCCAAAGAGTCGTAGTAAAACAGCTATTTGGATTCTACATTCTTAGTGACCTCCAAAGCGTTATCTTAGCTTGATACGCTTACTGTATTTTAACTACGTAGTGCTTGATTTACAACATTTTTGGTACGGGAACATGCCCAAATTAATTATGAATTTAATAGAAAAAGTTATATGTTTACAATGTAATTAAATAATATATTCTACAGGGAATCGAAACGTCATCGCGTTCCTCCAGAAATCAAGCTCTGGAACGTCTTAATACGTTAACTTCCGAATACCCACCAATTGTGTAGCCCGACCTTCACGATATAATCGGACGTCAGCAGATCCATGGCTCACCCAAGATTGCATGTTTTCGCAGCTTGACAAATAGCGTCCTTTATTTGTCCTTTTATGTTCAAACACAATGCAATGGTAAAGTTTAAGAATTGATTACTGGCGTTCGATATCTTGTAATATATATATATATATATATATATATATATATATATATATATATATATATATATATAAAAGTTTCCACTTGAACAACTCGTGTAACTCATTTAAAGAATGTAAAGAATTATGTAATCATGAACACGCTGCGTTGCAATTAGCGCCGTATGAGCTGGCATGCTCTGCCAAAAGATTTTTTCGTCTGTAATACGTAGAATTAATCCTCTCAATTAATTCCAGCTAAAATTGATTTGAATTAGTACCTAAATTCCATGTCATTTGAAAGATAAAAACGGCAGCACACATTTAAATATTTAGATTGAAGTCCTCCAGTGGATAGGTTTGGAAATTGAGAAGTACATGCCTGAAGGGGGTACGTCCGTGGTCCAATACGGAAAATTTAACAATACAACAGGAAAGTCTGGAATTTCAACATTGATAGAAATAAATCCTCTATTTTTCTACGGCACTGTACTCATGGTCTCCTACAAAACAAAAAGTTCTGCAATAGGCATAATTTGAAGCCAGGTACTCACCTGAATCTTTCTACTGAAGAACGGAACGTAAGAATCTTTCAAGTCATAAAGTCACACCCATCTTGTACGACACTTTGTTGAATCTTAAATAAGTGAAGGCAGAGTTAACACTGTTCAGTCATATTTAATTATGTTTAATTGTGATCATACTGCCGCTAAAACCTAGCATTTGAATATATTCACAGAAACAGAAAACGCTATATTATTTTATTATGAACGATCAACACAAACACTTTACGTATCCTTTCATTTATGTCGTTTATAATTACAGTTTCATGCACGTTTTTGCAATTACGTACCATGTAAATTTAAATTAATTTTAATGAATTCAAAATGTCTTAATATTAGTATATTTGAAAAACCTTAGAGTGAGAGACAGATTTAATTCCCTTTTAATGAGATGTGAAGGGTTCGATCTTTTAAAGGTTTTAGAAGTTCCGTTCTAACAGAACTTATGCCGAGACTCGCGTCAAACTCAGCAACACTGTTCTACGACAGCGCAGTCAAACAACGCTCGCTAGTTAGTAAATATACCTCCCATTTTTTGCAAAATGAGTGTGTTGAAAGCATCATGTTCACGATCCAAATGATTCTTCCGGCAAACGACGATGGCCATGTCTCCCTGCACATCCTGTCTTAACAAAAACACCCCTCCGCTCCCCAACCGACGCGCAACCACCCTCATCCATCCTCTTCCCTCACTCCGCGTCTTCCCCTCCGCGTCCTTCGTTATCGGACGCGAACGCATCTCCCTCCTCCGTCCGTCTTCCCCTCCGCCCCCCCTCCCCCCACGCTCTTCCGCGCCGGCGATTTCGCGCGAATTAATTACGATATTTTTCAACCGGACAGCTCTCTCTCCGACGCGATGCGTTATTCAACTCTGCCCATTACCGCGACGCGAAGGGACAGCCAGCGAGCCAGCCGCCTGCCGTCTCCCCGGGAGGCTAGGCGCCTTCGACTAGAACAGCCCAAGCGAAAGCATCCTCCCCGGCAGAATCCCGGGCGCCGGGGCGCTCCCTACCGACCACGCGCGTGGCTGGTTGCATTTAGCGCGGGGCCCTGGGCGAGCGGCGGCGGCAAACTTGCGCACGTACTAAACAATGATTTATGGAGGAACGGCTCCGTATCTCCGCGCATCGCGGCTGTCCAAACTGCTTCGCGGGGAGCGGAGAGCCGTGGGAGAGGGGCGATGTTTAAATGAAGGACCTCTGGGAATGCGGAGGTGTGGCCTCGAGAGAAGCCTTTATTGCAAGAGCGGTCCGCGGGGAGACGAAACAGAGCCCACGCAAAAACTTGAAAGTACCGACAGTCGAAAGTACCGAAAGAATCGAAACAAGCAGATCGAGCTATCTTCAATATCTGGGAACCCACCCAAATCCACTGGTTATCAACCGCCTAGATAATAGTGAAGAAACCTACCGATTACCCACAATTAGATAGATAGATACATTTATTTCAACTGCAAATGGGTATAACCCGGTGGCAGCTAATTACAAAAACATAAAAATACACAGTCATTAAACATTAAATTACATTTAGAGAGAAAAGAAAAGAAAAAGAAAGAAAGAAAGAAAGAAAAATTCTATACTCTAACTCCGCACTGAATGTTTATACAATCAGGATCACACTGCACTTCACTTCACTAAGACCTGAAAACATTTCCTTCTTTATTTCTCTGCTATACACTGCACGACACCTCACTTCACAATAGAACACTTATGCATCGCTATATAACCCACTATTCTCCCTCATTTACTCAATAATACCCTAAATTAATTTCCTAAACTGTTGAACGCTTTGAGGAAAGGGTTCAAAGGTTTTTGCAGGCAATCTATTCCATTCCGTAATCGTTCGATTTGTAAAAGAAAATTTCCCGACATCCGTTCTCTGCTGTCTTAAATTTATTTTGTGCCCATGATCCTCTCTACTGATGTATGTAGGAATACATAGCCGCCGATTAATTTCTTCCCAAGCTGGATGACCATTATTAAGCTTTATACAAGGCGCAGAGTCTTACACCCTTACAACTCCATTATATGTTTTCAAAATAGTCACAATATAGTCACATATAATCCGCAAATTTGGCTCCTAACCAAAAGTAATAAAATGACTCTTTTTGTTCTAGACGAAAGAAGATGGTGAAATGTAAACCACTGGGATACTTTTATCCACAAATTAACATTGTCAAATATCAATGTGAACATATTTACTAATTATTTTAATGTAATATAGAATGTAAATTTACTTTGTACAGAATACAAAAGGCGGAGACTGGTCTTTCCCCAATATGTGTTTATTTCCCGCCAATCACACAGGAATAGCAATGTGGATTTATTTATAATTTAATTAACTTCACTTTTTGATTTAGTGATGAACTAGCTTGGCAATAGCATAAATACCTACCTAATACTGAAATTCTCATTTTCATTTTTCACTTAAGCAACAGATCCAATACGACACCATTCAACAAAGAGCATCCCTTAACAAATTTTCTGGTGAAATTTTAGACTATGTTCACTTTACATCATTTCTATATACTTTTTCTCTATTTCAAACCGTCGAAATACATTTTTAAGATAAATTAAGCGGAAAAGTTGAAAATGTTTGTTCCTATTACCGCACATTCTTTAGTCTTACTGGCAAGACGGGGTTTGAGTCAAATTACTTCAGGAAAGCTGTAATTCCGTTTATTGGTTGTTTCCAATCACTTAGTTTCATGATCTTTACGGCCGTGTCAGGTAACAACTCTACCAACAGTTTTTACTTGAGGAGGTAGTTGTAAATATCAAGAAATGTAGTAATTGAAAGTAAAATAAATTGTGTATATGATAAATGGTATTACAGCATATTTTCCTCAAGTTATTTGCCGCAATTCTAAGGGTATTTTCTTGTAAAATTAACATATTAATTATTATTATTATTACTATTATTTGGTGCTGGCGTGCGGTACAATAATTATATTTAAATTCTATAAATAACAATAAATGTTATTTTGCTGTTATCGAGAATATGATGTATGAAGTGTAATATAAAATATTAATCCAAAGAAGACCAACACATATTATAAGAATTGCATTGACAAAGCGTCAAGATACCAATATTAAAATAGTTACAGTGCACAAACTACGGTAAATGCAACATATTTTATTTCCATACGATCAGCATTTAGCAATAGCGCTTTTTCACATTACCATCGATAAATGGTTCATTTCACCTTGAAAGAATCTCTCTGAAGCATACCACAAGAGAATTGCAACACTTAGCTGAGGGGGATTTCGAATTTCATCTGGTGACATTTTAATGTTTTACCAACGAATGTTGGCAGCATTGCCTGACGAGATTTATTCCCCCGACGCTCGTCCCGGGTGCCTGGCTTCTCAGCCCCGCCGCGCCCGCCGCACAGCGCCACCATGTTTGTGCTGTGAATTCCCGATGGGGTGGGGAGTGGGGGCTCTAAATGTCAGTTCTCCTCTGCGAAATTTCCATCCGGTCAACTGCACGCGAATTTCGTCAAGTTATGGTCTCGCTTTACTGCACCTCTCGCGCGGGTACGACTTCTATCAGCTTCGGAGACGTGAGAGACGCGGACTTTACCGTCGAAGTTTCGTTCTACCAACAGTTCGGTCGCGGAGCGAAATGAATACGGATGAATGATGTACTAGATGAGCATACAGAATGAAGCGGAGCGGTGACGGTGGTAGAATTTTACGAACAAAACCTTTTCAAAATATGGTAGTGTGTGTTATTTTCCTTTAATAAAAAAGCGTTAAAACGAAGGTCAACGAGACACTTTAAATACAAGGTAATGTGTATAATTGTAAAGTTTTAATTTCAATGCGAACACATCATGAACCATTATTCAAATTAGATTAATAATACTGCTGTACGATAATTATAATCAAGACCATCCCAGGAAAAAATATACTAAGTGGTGTTGCGTTTATAGTATGTGGTCTATATATATACTAAATTTAGGAACGCCCTTCAGGATTTTAGCGAAAGTTCGTAATTTCGTAAACCCTTCACACTGGTCTCGCACATTGTTCATTCAAAGATTGGTGGGGTACGTTTATCATTGCCAGAAGAAATATTTTGTGATGATTTTTGTGTGAGTTAGATGTTGATATTTTTGCACTTATATTTGCGTTTTTTAAAAGCTGATGTAAATTAAAACTTTTAAAATTCAAAATTAATTCTCAGAGAATTAGGACTGCCAACGAAGTCCAAATTTGAAGTGAGAGTAAAGTCTCTCCCTCGATCGATTTACTTAATCAAAGTTTGTGGATGATCGAAGTTTACTGTCTGATGGCGCCAAATGAAAATGGTTTCCAATCAGGAGCAATGTTACTTCTCGAAACCACCTTCCCACGCTAGTCTGTTGTATCGAGTCGAAACTCATTAGAACTCGGCGTGACTCAGAGAGTCCAATAGTAAAACAATGAGAAGTTGCTTGGTGAGTAAAACCTCCAGCAGACACGTAGCAGACAAAAATTCAGGAATGCCACTCCTTGTTAAATACCAGACTCGCAGAAAAAAATTCTTTCTAAAACATCTAATGAATCGAGAAGTTGTTATCTGACCGATCGAACTTTATTCTTTCTCTCACAAAAATTCGACAAATTCCCAAGTATTCTTGAAATGAAACAAATTTTATGTTGGAATTGGAATAAATCCGAAAATAGAACGTAATATTAAGACAAGTGGGAAGAAAAAAGCAATTGAGAAATAAGACCATCAATATTAAGAGCTTCTAAACATAAGCAAAAAATATATTATTTCAAGTCACACAGTAGTATATATTTTATAGAGCGTATATTCCCTGTGATACCTACACATGAATTTACATCTAAACACATAACAAGGTTGTTATATGACTACTTTAATTTCAACGAACATTACGATAAACGCATGAAGTGAATAACATTGTAATAACGAAACAACGGTGAAATGAGATGGAGAAGAAATGAAAACGCCAAAACAGTGACTTTGCCCAAAAAATATTCTCCATGTAGTATCCGCAATTTGAATCCCAATACGAAAAGAATCGACATATTCGTTTGTTGTTAAGCTAAGGACCTCCTATCATATTAATACAACCTCGACACATTTGCTTCTATTTCTTTCAACTGTGTAACAGAGACATTTGCATGATACAAATGCTTTCAAACCGAACCCTTAGTAATTGTACCGCACAAATAACCCACTCGACAACATTAATCAGCTCAGCCCCCCTCGCACATCCCCTCTTCGCTGGAAGCCAAAGGCAGAACTTCCCGTAGCCGTATCTCTCGGAAGCGCCGGTCCAGCCGCTTCCATCGTTGTAGGAACAATTCAGGAGCCATTTCCCCCGAAGGATAGTTTATACGCGAAGCGAGGCGAAGCGAAGCGATCGTCGTAACCTCACCGCAGGGACACGGGCGCCCCTTCGACCCCCAGCTCGCGCTGCACACCGCACATCCGCGGGCGAGCGATAAACCACGCTCCCCCCCTCCCTCCTTCCCCCCACCCCCCCGCCCCGCCACAGCCTCAACGCGGGGGATGCGAATTCTACGTGCGGGATTTGATCCTAATGACGTGATGCACCGCATTTGATCGGGCAATTATTGATGAAATTCATGTTCATACTAAATATTAATATCGCACTTCGCTTTGCTCTTTAGTAAATACATTAAATATAAATCCTCTAGTGATTTAATACGATCGAACAACTAGCACAAGCCAAGCATATGATTCGAATTTTGCAGAAGAAGCCAAAAAAGATACGATTGCCAATACTGATTGCACAGTGGCAATTTGCAAAAACTTAGTTTAAATTGTATTTTTTTTAAAAAGGAGCAAGTATTTTCAACAAATAGTATGAATGATAAATGCTAACGTATTACTATTGTTTCACAAAAAATACAAGAAAAAATTAAACGATCTCCCTCAGATGCGTAAAAAAGTGTGAGATAAATTATGGTATTGTGGAGGGAATACATTGAAGGGAATTAACCAATAAGGCAACACTATTATGCAAATTATAGTTTGTCTTTTAACAATGAGATATTTTTTACTTCATTTCACTCCACTGCTATTGTTACGAACTCGAAAAAATTATAAAAAGATCCCAACACAAGAACGCGACACAAAAAGCTTGTTTTTTGTTGTTGTTATTTTACGTCGCATTAACATCAAGGTCATTAGCAACCACTATTAGGTTTAACGGTATGTAATGATATAGTGATGAAAAGGAGTGAAAGAACGAACACAAGTACAAGCCCAAGGCGGGACTCGAACCCGCGATCTTTGGGTCCGAGCTCGCTATGACACTACTGCCCTAACGTACTCTGTCACCGCGGATCGGCAAAATAAGTATTTTTGCATTCAAAAGTTTGGGGAGGTATTAAATGTTAGAAAAGTTTTGATTTTTTTTATCGAGAAACAACTGAAACGACAAAAGTGAACATGGTCTAATAGGTGTTCGTAAAAGTTAACATTTATCATGTAAGTTTCTATTTACAAGTTTGGTTAGCAATAAAATTCTCAATAATTAGTTTTGATTGTGAATTCTTGGTAGAACACGGATCTGAAGGAGGTCTTTAATGCCAACCGTTTTCCGTTTTAACCGCAGTTGAATGACAAAACTTAGCATAATGAATATCAACTTCACCAGTTTGATGTAGCCGCTTGTAACAATGAGGGACACAAACAGTCGTTTACCAACGGTTTGCCAAGTTCAAGCACGTCAGTAGTTTCAAGTAAATTGATGACCATGTTTCATCTCTCCAAACACGAGTACTCAGACTTCTCCACCTACAGCACTAGTTTTACGGTAGTGATTTGCCCACAGATTGCAGCACAAGTATGTTTTACATGTAGCAGACGTCAGATAGAACCTAAAACGATCTTCGATTTTGAACCTTGTTATTCCATCAAGTTGAATTATGACTGGCAGAAAAATGTCATAAATGTAGTTCACACAATATTCTATCTAGAAAAAAAATATTGCTATAATGAATTAATAGAAAATGAGACTCATTTAGTTTTCACCTCAATTACGCTTCATTAATTTTCGAAATTTTCCTTATTTTATGGAAATATAAATAATGAAAGAAATTATACTACTTGCACATGATTTGACAGCAATTACAAATTTCGAAATTAGTTGACAGGAAAACATACGCTTTGGTTTCGGAAATTTCTCGTGAAATAATTCTATGAAAATCTTGTTGTCGTCTGACGATCATTGTCAGTATTCATACAAATATACAACCTCCTTCAATTTTAATCCGATTCGATTCATTTTTTAAATTCTATTTTACCAGTTAATATGTAAAACTTCACACGAGCCCTTGCTTTTTAGTGAATAATACACTCTTCCTTATCAATGTTTTAAACAATGCAAACGTTTATGACGTAAACATGGTGACAGCCAGATTAAGACAATGGCAATGAGTGTGACAGTTTGCATAATATGTGAGATGTAATTAATGAATGTTTCAGTAATGAAAAGATAAATTCGAGATTTCCCTTATAACAGAACAGACAGGTCTTCACTAGCAAATATAATCTATTCTTAAATTACAAACGCAATTCCTACCGCTCGTGTAACTCACCATACAAACAGAACTAGTCAGATGGCCTTACAAATCGACGAAGAAGGGAGAAATGGGAGTTGGTGTCAATGATTTTCTTTTCGGAATACCACATTACGAATTAGGCTTACAGCTAACTTAGGCGGGACACATATCACAGACAAGCAAAGCGCCATTTCAATTGCAATTCACGCAATGTCCACGAAACGCTCTGGCGAGCGCCAACGTCTGTGCCAAGAAAAAAAAAGGAAAAGAAGAAAACACACCGGAACCAACAATCACCATAAATTAGCGATCACCGCAATTCATTTCCTGGGCATGCGGGCGCGGGCCCTCGCGGGGGCCTAATGCAGAAGGCGTGTTGCGAGCGGAGAGACGCGCGAAGGCGAGCGTCGGGGCGGAGCGGTTTGGCAACGGCGGCAACGGGGCGGCGGCGGCGTCACGGTGTCACGCTCCGCCGGGGCTCGATCCGGGGACAAAAGGCGGAGGGCGCTTTGTGTGCGTGCCGTGAAGACGAGCGATTCGTCGCGGTCATCGCCCGCCTGCCCAACCGCCCGCGCGCCCCCACCCCCGTGGCACAGCCCGTGATTGGAGGCCAAAGGTTCTCGGCAGTCGTGAGACCCGGAGTTCGTGGACTCTACGGGCGAGTCTTTTCTTTTCAATTATTATTTATTTATTATTTACGATAGTATCAACAGCGATGTTATTAGGGACTCTTCTGTAAGGGTACAGTAAAGATTTTTCATTGGGTGGTTACATATTGTTTAGTACACTTTTACATTTTTTACAATGAATGCATTAGAAATAAAAATAAAACATTTAAAATGTTAATAAATATTCTCTACGATTTGATTCTTCCTAACGTTAAAATAGGCAATTATTCATGTTTATTCATTTCGAAGCTTACTTAAAAACACAGTCACGTCATGACTGACACTTTCTATCGAACATTCACGTTTCACAACCAATTACTTGGGTTGCCTCAACTCAGTGGCTGACTCGTGGGTACTCGCACATTCGCATGTGCACACCCAAATTAGTTCGGTGCAATTTCTCTTAATCATCTCTAGAAAGATGGGAATATATGTTATCTCAAAGCGTTTCCGAAACATGAAATTTCAATGAAAATGTCACAGAAAGAAATTGCTGTAAAAGATACAGCATTTATTGAAGCGACACAGACTGTGTGTTTCGCAACACAGCGTAGATGGCAAACAGTTTTTTTAGTACTGCGTACAGAAACTTGCACTTTTAACCTTAAATTTGTACAGCCAGCTTATGGAAAATATGCCACATCAAAATGGCGAGTAAAAAGGTTTCGAATCAATGAGTAAAATAGAACTCTTGACACCCTTTGAAAAACTGTTCTGGATTCGTGCCGAGTCATCACGCGGTAACCTGACACCAAGTCGTATGTATTTCGAAAGGGTCCTTGCCGGGCGAAGTCGAAGCGGGTGTTGTGAAAAGAAATGCGGTCAACCCTCACTGCTGATAAAAGGAACTGTTCAGCATCCTGAAAAAACTTCATAAAGCTTCCTTGTTTAAATTGTCATTATTTATAATAATAAATATGTGTATGCTTGTAATGTACGCCTGGATGTACGAGCATGTGAGTTTGAGTGAGTGTGTGAGTGAGTGTGTGCGTGTGTGTGTGTGTGTGCGTGTGTGTGTGTGTGTGAAAGAAAGAGAGAGAGAATGCAAAGAGGAGAGGAGAGAGGATAGTGTGGGAGGAAGGAAGAGAGATGAGAGGTGATGCACACCCTAATAGTACGACCACGAGCCGCCACTGCCCCAGCTGCATGAATTGCCAGTCGTTCACTTCCATCTCTCTGCCTCTCTTTCTCTTTCAAAGATATTAAATTCATGGATGATTTCATAAAAACACTTGACGCATTCCCTCTGGGTGGGGATGCGTCATCGTCAACGAAACATCGATGTCCAAATTAAAACATCGATGATAATGAAACATCGCCCAAAACCATGTTTTTAGACGCTGATTTTAAAATTACATTCGCAACCATTCCCTTACTGTTCCCTTTGGAGTGAAAGAATTGGAAGGTTGTCGCATTTATTTATTTATATTTGAGATTTAATTGAATAAAACAGTGAAACAATAATCAGGACATTTAACAAAACTTTTATCTGGTTGGATAATTCAAAAGGTGTGAAGACTTCATATACAAAAGTTACAATTCTACCCCACAGATCTGAATAATGTTCAATTAATGGAAAATCTGAAAATCATTACAGGTTTTCCTTATGATGAGTTTCCTTTAAAAATAAAATATCAACCACGTACACAAAACATCTATGTTAAAAAACATCGGCTACAAAAAAAAGATACAAAATTCATGGATAATTTTATAAAAACACCGAAGTTTTCAGAACATCAACACGGATGTCGCATGCCTATTACTTCCAACCGCATCATATCTTCCAGAACTGCCACTTCGGCGGCTCTCCGGTTGCGCCGACGCGACGGCAGCTCTCTTGTTTTGGTGGGGGCGCTCCGGGATGGCAAGGGCGGAGGAAGAAGGCGCTGCCTAGTTACGCTGAACGCGAGAAGCCACGAAAACAAGGCCGCGTCCATTTCCGGGACTTGTAAGATTTTCCCCGCCAGCGGCCCTCGCGAGGTGGCCATTTATTAGCATGAGGGATGCATGCGCCGCAACTCTTTGGCTGTTGCGGCAAAAAAAGGGGACAGTACGACTAACTTTAGCCTAAGGAAGTAGACGGCGTATTGGTCGGCACCCTAAAGGCTCACGCACCCAGGAAATGGTATTTTATTTACTTGTTATATTAATTTTTTACTTTCCCGTATACTATACTTACGTCTAGGATAGGGAAAGATATGTAAAGCTGCGCGAAAAATCGGCGGATTTTCGGCAAGAAACTCTTATTACAGGGCCCTGGTAACGAAAAAGTGAATACATCCTGTTGCTAAATTGAGAAAAATATCTCCTAATACCTGATGCCAAACGCCTGTCCGTCTGTCTGGATAATTGCTTTCACTTTAATACATTCTTTTTTATTTGAAGACAATCAATTTGAATCAGGAAATCAATTTGAAGCATTTTCATTTTCGATTATTCTCAATGTGTGAAAAATAGTATACAACGTTTCACGAATTAATTCACATCAGGTGTAAAGAACTGTAATATATTTTCTAAATAAATAGAAGTGAATAAATTTGCAGTAATCTTGGTTAACAAAACATTAAATGAAAAATGTGTCCAAAGTTTCAAATCAAGAATTATGAATGTGAAAAATATTGTCAGGAAGTGTTACAGTATTATATTCAAAAATGGATATATACATAAGTACGAACCACAAGGAGAGAACTTATCATATTTGAACTTAAAAGATTGCAAAATAAGCTGAAATTTGTTTACAGATAAGAACATTTTCTGATTCTGATACCAGATGTTTCGTACATCATGGAATAAACAAAAACAAAATTTCGCGCTTAAAATTAATGTCTAAATGAAAAAGTTATTCAAATTTTAATACAGCCGAACACATTCGTTGGGATGTTAATCTACCAATCTTCATTTAATATATCTTAATTGTATCACATTGGTAGAAAGTCCTAATATACTAATTTGATGCTTAAGTCTTGATTTTGTTTTGTCTTAATAACTCTTCTGAACCAATATTTCAGGTATTTGGCATATGTAATTTAGTTAACAGTGACCTCGCGGTATTATGTAAGTAATTCGAAAAAAGCACAATGAAAACAAATTGATGCATAAAATTCGCTTTGCGAATTGTAAGTCCGTTTTATTTTTTCGTGAACACAGATTAAACTCGAGGAAAAATTAGAACGAGAGAATGTTACAACCAATATTTTGGCTTCACCAGACGACTAAACTGATACTTGGATTGTCCAAGGTGATGCTTTGCATTTTGAGGCGCGGGGGAGGGGGGTAGAGCGCCTTCACGCAACCTGCGGCAGGCGGGGCCGTGGGGAGGTTCAGGCAGAGGGAAAATTAGTTCATTTCCGCCACTTCTCTATTGCACGAATTCGATTACTTCCTTCTTCTGAGAGCATTTCGTGGAATACAAAAGCAATTTATTGACATTTCTGAAGCAAAAATGAATCCTTTTTAAAATATAATAAAAGAGAAAAACGTGTCTAACGAAGACTGGTAGAAATTTCTTCTTGCTTTAAAAACATTTCGCCTCCATAGAAAGGTATTTATGAACAGTAATATCCGACAACGATTATTTAGGAACGCTAGCTACATATACTACCTTAAATTATTACTCGCAACAAGTATTCGTTGCCTTTAATGCGGTGTCTGCAATTTGTGAGCGATAGATTTGTTTCCCGGAGCAATCATCACAATATTTTTTTATATCTCATTTTATATTTAATGTAAGAGAGACTGTTGTACTTGACTCAAAGGATTTAGAATCATTCTGCAGTTTCTTGACAAGCAATGTTCTATGTTTATAAATAATTTGATTGGATTCACTTAAAGGGAATTAAGTCGTAAAAATGAGTTTGCAGAAGAGTGGAGATGTAATTTCACATGATCATTGAAAGGCATATATTTATTGGAAAACATATTGAGTTCGCTATATCTACTTGTTGATTTGCGATTTGTGTTATATATTTTGACATGTACAACTCCCTAAGAAACAAAATTCCATCTTTCAAGAACGTGACAACTTCCTTTACCCGAACACCAACGAATTTACCACATTTAAAGTTAATTTTGTTGAATGTAAATCAAAAATTTCCGTAGGCCAGAAAGTAATGCCTTCTATTTTATCTACTTATGAAATTAGTTAAGTGAAAAATTTGAATTTGGCACTATTCCTCAAACCCTGTTAAATTATAATCCACTGCAGTAGCAACTTTCTGCGTCAACATGTGGCAGCACAGCATTCGCTTACAAAATGGTGATCATCGATGTTCGTATGAGAGCGTTGTGTGATTGAACTCTTGAATGCAGAAAATGAAATAACCATTCGCATTCATGAAAGACTGAAAAATGTGTACGGTGATGTACCAGTGGATGTCAGCACTGTTAGATGACGGTTTCGACGTAACAAAGCTGAACGGCACCACTGGTTGACGAAAAACGGAGCAGGCACATGTTTAGCAGCATTTTGGCTGCTGCAGCGTCACTACTTTCTTCTATGCCTGTACATGTTCGTTTAGTTTGGCTTCGTTTTAATACAGTCGCGGTAAAATTGAAAATTGACTGTTAATAGGTTTCTGGGAATAGCTGGAATGAGTGAAAGTGCTCCACGGCCAAACAGAAAAAATCAAAACAATAAATAAAAAAGAAAGAAACGAACTCGCATGAATGAATCATCAGAACGAAATCACCTTTATGTAAAAGCACAAAGAAAAAGAGATTATTCCGTAGCGACTCCAAAGCACAACCATGAACGGTCGAAGCTTTGTCTTCCAAGTTGAAAAATATGCTTATGGAACCACAAGACGTAGGCGGAGATATTTTTCGAAAGCGAATCGGCCTGTCATTCCTATGACGAGAGCGGAATACGCGGACAGAAAATGTCACGGGACCTTCTTGGAGATGAACCCCTGTCAATCAATGCCTAGTTTGATGAACGGAGTTTCGCCTTCTGATTGAGTCAAGGTCGATGAAGAAACACAGCTTTGCTTCCTTCCACGAAAAGATTGTCTTGCCTTTAAGTAAGGCATTCAATTTCTGAAATTCATTTTTATATGAACATCATTACAAACCAACATTTCAAATTAGGTTTACTCTCGGACTTCACGAAGCTGTGTATTTAATTTAAATAATATTAATTCCTCATTATACTACTACTATTAAGGTTGCAAAAATTAACTGTCTTTTTTCAATTCAAACCTTTGCATTTTTACACGAAGTACAAGAACATTAATGCACACAAATATCATTCAAAAGTTGTTAAGGCGTGAAGAGAAAATTTGTCAAATTAGCAATTACGTATTTGCGCAAGAGTTAAATGAGCATTCACACGTTCATAACGGCACTGTTAATTGGAACCCTTTTTTCATATTCTAAAACCAACGAATGTAATGTACGTACATTTAGTTCCATACAACGGACCTCGGAAAGTACACATGAAGCTACAAGTGAGTTTTGGAATTTGCGTCGGAGTTATTCCGATTTTTAAACTTTGGGATATTAATTAGGTGCGATTCAAACCTGTTGTCTTTAAAATGAAAAAGTTAATTTCAAAATGTGTTCACTAGCAAAGCGTGAAATCCCTCTGCACGAAATTAACGATGTATCATTTTCAGGTATTCTCTTCATTATTAGTGGAGTCAATAAATCTCAACCAATTACTGAGGCTGTTCGATTCAAAACTAACTGCAAACAAATAAGAAAGTATGAATGTATTTTATAAAAATTACAGGGCTAGGAAAAGTAAAATATTTCGAAATCTATTATTGTTTACCTTTGCTCATCACAAAAGATAAATTCATTTTAAACAAATGAAACAAACTCTTAACACTTTAAATACAGAACGAGTTAAGAACATAAAAACACAAAACAAATCAAAATGTTCTAAAATGACCCTCCATACTAATTTTGAAGACAGTTTGGAGCACGAGTTCATTTTGCAACTGGTGTTTAAGAAAGCAGAATCACTGCAGATTGTCGGACCCAAGAAAAGTAACACATATCAAAAATAGTCATTTTGCGAGAGAACAGGGGCTGGCGGTTCAAGGTTGAGTTTCAATAAAAAGCTATTTTCACTTTTCAAACAATTAGTATGATATAATACTAATAAAGTTGAAGCAAGATTAAAAACTCAAAAAAAATTTTTTGGTGTTAGTACTGCATACAAAAGACCAGAGGTGCAAACAACAGCACTTACTTTCTTGCCCATATTTTCATGCACAATTACGCGACAAAGTACTCAAATTTGTCAAAATTACACGAAAAATTGTACATAACTTTATTTCAAAATTGTCTTCAAGGAACAGATTTCATTAAGGGAAAAAATCTTTATCTTCATAATTGTAGTTGTAGGAAGATGCCGAAAAATTTTGAACTTTTGCAATTTTCGAAAAAATCAGGGTTTTAACGAACATGAGACCTGCACTATTCTCTTTCTTAAACGTCCTTTACACTATACATAACAAATAGTAATAAAAAAACGGAGGAGCCATTTTTTAAATTTGGAAAATGTCTCAGAGGCTTGATGTAAAGTATACCCAAAAATTGAAATATTGGTTTCAAATCCAAGGTACCGCGACATCAGCCAGATCGATTGCGGAATATTAATTTCGAAGACAATCGGCTGAACGGTTTAGCCGCTAGTGTTGCTCACAGACGGACAGACGTTTTGCCGTCAATGGATTTTTTAACTATCAAGGACTCGACAAAACATGGATTCTGGCTACTCCTACTGTCAGAGATTTTTTCCCTAAATGAAGCAACTAGATTGATCCACTTTTTCGTTACCAGAGCCATGTAATAAAAGTTTTTAGGCCGAAAATTCGCCGTTTTCTCCCGCAGCGTTATATAACTTTCCATTCCGAAGCGAGAAAGTAAATATGAAATCAATAAAAATATGTCAAAGCAAAAAGTAAAATCCTTCAAATACTTAACATCTTCAATAATTTTGGTGGACTAATGAAAATTTAATCATAATTGTTTAGAAGGGATATAAATAATACGCATCATTGGCATAACTTGTGATGTGGTGTACTACATATTCTTCACGAATACAAAACTTAAGTGGTTACTACAACGACAATTTTATTAGAGAAACAACTGTTAGAGAAGGAGTCATTGATATTCTATAGTGATCGCAAGGAGGATCGAACGCTTGGAGGTTATCTGTCAGATCTACCTCAAGGCTTAACTGCCATCTCCAAAACCCTAAAATGAACTCCACCGCATATCCGTAAGGAGGCGAAGATGCTCCCGAAGGGACTGGTCCCGGGCTTTCGAAGCGAATAGGGAGGTCTAAGGGCAAGAAGGGCTGTGCGCGACCCTTTGCGGCGCCGTAAGTTACGTCCCCATGCCCCTGACCCTTCATTCTACTCCCTCTTTCCACTCCACGCCCTTTCAGGCTTCTCCCCCCGTCTCTCACACACACACTCACACACACACACACACACACACACACACACACACACACACACTCCGTCTCCCCGCGAAAATAAACAGCCGGGCGCGATCGGCACGTACGGTCCCGAGTGAATTGCGGCAAGGCGCGAAATCGGTGCTGGATTCCCGAAGCGACGGACCGCCTCTGAATGCGGGACTCTGATAAGGCCGCAGATCGCCAGTCGATAAGGCGGGATGAACGGGGCGCCCAGCGCTACCTCCGCGCGGTACAGTGACCGACAGAGCCTCGGGCTCCGGAGGCTGCCATTCGAATGAACGTCAATAACGATTCAAATTGAAACGAAGCCGAATGAACAGGGAAGGGCAAAGTAAATGTCATCAAATTCAATGAAGTACAAATGAAGAACTGGAAACAGATTCAATCAATTTCTGAACACGATGAAGACACGTGTAGATAAATCAGCTAAGATGAAATTAATCTAAAATATTTTGATTTTCAAATCATTTCATTGCAATATGTTAGTTTTAATTGAAATTATAACGAATATTTTTTCGCTATTCAGCGCCCTCAATTCGTATCTGCCTCTCTCGCTTTGACGTAGATCTACTTTATATGGATCTATACAACCCACACTTTTTCTATTGACCAAAATTTGTTATTCTGATAAATCTTTAGCATTGTAGCATGCTTTAGAAGGCCATCTTTCACTTCAACATAATGTACCTACTGTAATTCTGTATCTCTTTACGACCTACTTCTTGCATTGTATCTCCAATTTTTGCATGCATGTTTAATCATTTCTGTTCAAGAATAAGTTAACAATAAAATTTGTAATTCACGTGATTCTCGTCGATTCCAAATCTTGAAATGACTTCTATTTTTTCACTTGACGATGCGTACAAATATGTAAGCCAAATGTTAAATAGGACTGGCTGAGCAGTTGCCACCAAGGGACGCGGACATAGTTCGTGGTTACACCGTGTATTCCTTTTGCAATAATTCAGGAATTAGAATTCAGGAATTCTTAATTAGAATCATAAAAGGTAGACGAACAAGGTCAGAAAACGCGGAATTGATGCATATTAAACGGTATTCGGGATCCATAGACCACTGGAACGCACTGTTAGGTTATGTCGTAAAAACGTTTTTAAAACGAAACCTTTAGAAAAGATGCAAAAAGATGCAAGTGGCAAAAAATGACAAACATGACGTGATAACCATACATTTCTATTATCTGTAAATGTGATAAAAAGTTACAGGTTAGCCACGTGTAGAATGCACCAATAAAAAGATGACATTTCATCAGACTCCGAGCCCCGGTTATGAAAATATAAAAGTTCACTCGGGGAAAAAAATATACAAAAAAGGTCCTCAAATATATGCAGCCTCCCAAATACGCCCTGGACGAGTGCTAGCACCGCGAAGTGTTGTTGGTTGAACACTGGTTTTTATTCAAATTAGCATTAATTCTCTCTCTCGTTTCTCACTCGCATCTCAGTAAACATCTGATTTCCAAGCCCAGAAGAGAAGCGGTGTGCAGTGGTGTTCGGTTAGATAGCCTACCCTCACCGCAAAAAATCGTGCAAATGCGCCATGTTGTGCAAATACAGAATAGTAAACAAATGTTTTTTTGAAATAACCGTATAATACCGTAATAAGCAAGTATTTGGCAGCCGTACATTTGTTGTTGAATCACGAAACGATCATCCTGATTATGAAGTCAAACAGAACTTGAGAGTCAAATAGAAATTGTGTGGTGTCAATGGGAACTGCGGCAATGAACAAAATTTGTCAACTGAAGGGAGACTACCGGTCAATTGATCAGAGTTAGGTGCGACACTTCACGATACGATGTAAAATCTTGATCCCTCATTACAATTCTAGATATTTCCAGAATGTAATACGTTAAAAATGCACCAAAAAACGTTTACGTAAAAGCAGTTGTGCATTTGTATTGCATCTGCAACCGATAATAAATCTTACGAATATGAAGGTTCACATTCCCTTATCCCTTTGAGAATAAATAAATTAATGAATGAAGTGGAAACGTTAGTTTACAAAAATTGTACCTACATGGTGGTATGTTCCAGTAGCATCTCCCACAAGGCTTCGTAAAGGTTCCGGAGATAATAAGCAGGTTACATTCAAACAGCCTTACCTGAAACAAGAAAACATTCATAAATTGAAAAGTTAGACAATTTGTTAAATAGTAAGATCACATATTGAATGTAAATGAACCCTGTCTCCACGAAAATTTAGAAACGTAAAATTCTAATTATATGGAGGAATACCAATAGTGAAGGTCCTTTTAGTTTTGTTTTGTGTTTTTGTTGACGTTAGGTTGACTCTGTTTCTACAAGAAATCTTACTGTTCTCGATTCGTAATCAAACTCTAGAACAATTTTGACAAGATAAAAGATACATGTTGAATAATGATTGAAAAGCTGATGTTAGAAAACTAGGTTTCTTCGAATAGAACATTCAAGACTCAAAAGATAACTCACAAAAAATAACATGAATATGAATTCTTAGTGACAATGGGGTCGGTAAAAATGGAGAAGTCTCCGAAAAAGAAATAATGAAGTTTGAAGCTATCTAAAAGATCAGCAGGGGTTCCTTTTGGCCCCGAGATGATGTTTTTGAAAAAACTTCAATATAAAAATGTAGAAGGTCTAATGGTTTGTTTTCGTGTTGTCTCAAAATGGCACGATTCATTCAATATTGTAATATCCTGTAAACCCGAATTCAGTAATATTGTAGAACCACAATCGATTGATATGTTGCTGATCGAATGAGAAATCGAAATTGAATGCGCAACTGAAAATTGAAATTGGGTAAATAATTGATCCCTCTTCCTTTAGGATCTTGTTTTCCTTGATTCGAAATACGTAATACCCTTGAACTAAAATATTAGGAAATCCGAAAAGAATTGGTTTATGAAACTTTATCGAATGTTTCGAAAATGAGTATTTTTAAAAATGTCTTATTTGTACAATAATGTAGGGTATATCACGTGAGGAATATTTATACGTCTCGCGAGAAATCCGAGTAATATAGCGTAATAATGTAATATTCACTCACATGATCCAATGAAGCCCAGATTTAGCGACAGAAACCTGGCAGTGAAACACATTATTCGTCATTTTCAATATATAACCAACGTAATGATTTGGGATTCTATTTTTAATTCTTATGTCTGTACTTCGTGTAAACAAAAACATTCTGTTCTGGTTTCTACTACCCTTTTAACTTAATGATATTATTGGAATCCTTAGAAACTACCTACTTCACAAAGTTGTATTTTCATGAATATTCTTTTGGAAGGTTTCTTATACAAACAATATATCAAGTTTGTATAACATGACCCAAATACTTTTTTCTGTCTTTTCTATTTCTATGTTGTTCTTTTCTTATCTTCCCCAGTACTGTATAGGTGTTTCATTTGTTGGGAAAATTCCAGGATATACTTGAATATTTTGTATTAAATATTAACCTAATATGTGAATTAGAGAGTGTTTGCAACGCGTGAAAGCTGATAAATTAACTGACTACATTCATTTCGACGACTTCTGCAACTGAACTGTCTTCGACGTCTAGTAGGATTGCCAACAAACGTAGTAGCTAGCATAGTAACGTTGCCATTTTTCTTTATTTTAGTCGCTAGACAGAGACTATCATAGATGCGTAAGACAGCGTTCAGAAAAAGGACATGTTTTTTATTCCGAATTAAACAATAAACGATACAACGTAGTATATGTTACTCATGTGATCAACTAAATGATAACAAATGTAAAACATTTAAGACGACATTTAAAATACAAAGGAGGACGAGAGGACAACTGATGTCAATGGAGGACTGTCCTCCCAAATGGAGGACGGTTCGCAACCCTACGAGCTCCGTAAAGTTAGAATCGCAAAGTTGTCACAAAAATTTGAAATTAATTTCCAAATTTGTCGCTTTTTTTGTCGCTAATTTGTTACGCAACAAAAATTGTCGCTCTTCATTTGACACTGCTATAACAAATGCTGCTAACCTGATGACAACTTAGAATCGCAAAAAGAAGAAGCGACAAATTACCATGTAATTATTTTTTATTTATCTGTGTAGTTTCTTAGTTTTCTTGTTTTTGCGATTCTAAGTTGATATCAAGTGAGCAGCCTTTGTCACAGCAGTGTCAAATGAAGAGCGACAAAAATGTTTTTTGCGCAACAAATTAGCGACAAAAAAGCGACAAATTTGGAGATGAATTTCAATTTTGTTTTGACAACTTTCCGATTCTAACTTCACGGAGCTAACCCTAGACACGAGCCACGGCCGGCGCCGCCGCCGAGCAGCTCGCAACCTCGTCCGCCGCCGCTGGAAGGTCTCGCACTTCGCGAGGGCTCCAGCTGCTGGAGCCGCACCAATCCTGCAACGAGCCCTGTTCATTCCGCGGAGTAGCGCCATTTCGGTCTCCAACAGCTTCCCCCCCCCCGACCCGCCTCTTGCTCCTGCTTTGCCCTTTCTGCGTCTCCCATTCCCCCATGTGTCATCAAACGCACAACATGTTAACCACTTGCGCAGAACACTTTGTCCAAACAATTCCAAAATTCACAATCGGAGAGAAAGTTTCTCGTCACCGAAAGGTAATACATGGCAAATAAGTGTAGCGAACATAATATAGAAATTATGTAGAGTTGGGGCTATTATATGCTTGTACAGAACATATAACGTGAAATCATTCAAGAGGTTTAGTGGCATTGTTTTAGGAAAGAAATTGTGTTTTAAATATCTCTGAGAATGTTCCTGAGATGCAATGTTTTTGTGGTTGAAAGTAAGGATTTGTTCTGATGTATGCTGTCACCATTTAACAATTTTCTCTCTTCTATACCCACATATCGTCTGTCCCATATCTAAATAATTGCCAAAATTCAATTTCTCTACTTGAAAAAAAAACACTTATGTAGATCTATTTTATCATTCTGTAAATATCCAGACTCCATCCTCCAATAATTATTGGAAACTTCACTGACCTCTACCCCTTGAAAATAAAAAGAGCAGCATTTCGTTTTGTCATTTCTCTCAGTTGTGCCTGTTCCACATTTCCATTTTTGTTCTCAATTTTCAACACAATTTACCACTTACAATTCACAATCTTTACAATTTACCATCTTCATATAATGTATAATTTACAATCTTTCCAATTTACCTTACAAACAGGGGTTCATTTATTTTCCACTTTTTATCTTTTCATACCTTTCCTTTAAACAATATTATTTCACGAGGTGAGTCTCGCTTTCTCCATTTACTCCTTTCATCCCATTCCTACAGTCTAGCCCCCCTCAGAGCTCATCACTCTGCTCACGACCTTCTGTGGGCTGAAAGGTCACCTTCCGCAGATCTTGTTCATTCGCCAAGAGCGATATTGCGCCCTTGTAACGAGGGCTATCCTGGATAAATACACCCCTCACACGCTCCTTCCCTGTACTATTAACGGCCTTAATGCAGGGATGCAAAGGTCAACTTTCACCCCCAGGGGAAATTTTTCGGGAGGTTGCGGCAAGGCCGTAGGTGGTTAAAAGGCCACGTTTGTCAGGCCACATCCCCGGGGAGATGTTAATTCTCGCGCATTTTCCGCTCGATATTAATTTCGTCGCAGATTTTTAACTGGACTTCATTAAAACTTTTTTTTTGAATAGCAGCGTCACCGTATCCTCTCACACCACTTTCCCCCACCCGATTCATTCCTACGAGGCGAACATTCAATTGTTGGACCCTTTTCATAATTACGACGCATCTCTCTCTCTCTCCCTTCGCAAAGTACTCCCGGAGCGGTATTGCGTTTCAGAATGATTCCGCTTACTTTACAAAGCAAATTAAGGGAAGGGTGGTAAGTTTATTTTCACTACCACGTACAGCTCGAAGGGAAATCAGTTCGGTTCCTATACTCGCACTGTCTCCTCAGGGTAAATATTTGAATGGGCGCCGTACGGTGGGAAAACCCTTGTTTGGAGTGTGGGAGCGGGCGGAGCGGACGGCAGCGGCGCTGAACGACATTGAGAGGGCGGGGACGGGCGGGGACGGGCGGGGCGGGGCGGGGCGGGAGGGTGAAATACGAATATCACGCCTGGATTGCTTCGGGCCCGGAGAAAGTGCGGGGGCGGCGAGGGTGGCTGGGTGGACAGGGCGAGCCGAGGCGGGGAGGGGCGGGGCAAGGCAGTCTTTCGGCCCTTGGCGCGATACGGTCTGGCCACAATAGGCGCGAGAGGTTTCGCCTCGGCCGCCCACGTCCCCTCCCCCTTCCCTGCGCTGGGAGAGACCGGCCCCAGTGTTGCCAATTGCAGCGGCTGAAGCCCCATGTTGACTGACCGCTGCGGGCGGCCGAGGTGGAATCGAATCTAAGGTTTCGAGAATTCGAAGAGCTTGGAAGGCCCATGCTCTCTGCTGAGAGGCAGATGGATAACCAAATACTCGTACAGAACTCACGCAGACTGCAAGTTGATGTGCAACAACGGCGATGGGTGTTGTAACAATGTAAACAAGTTATAGTGATAATTCAATTATTATTCTAACAATTTAAATTTTCAATTCTTAATTCTTGAAAATCCTCATAGTGTGCTCCTCGTTTAAAGAAGCATGTGATCTCTGTAATGTTTCCAATAGTTCTTTTTTATAAAATTCAGGCAATATATTAAAAAAACAAAACGTTAACTACATTAACTACACGTTCATTAACTACAAAAAAGGTATCATTGGCGTAACACGTTTTACTGTATTTTTCAAATTTTGGTATCTGAAAACTATTCCTGTCAATTCTTAAAAGATTTTTAACTTTCTTCGTTTTAAACTATACAACCCTCGAATTCTAAAACTTAAGCATCATTCAGTCAGTACAAATCCTTGAAGCCACAGGCAGAGAAATTCTCGTTTTCCACCACTATCACCACATGGGGATCAGCCAGAGGCGGATCCAGGGGGGGGAGTAATGGGGGGGTCATGGGGGCCATGCCACTCCCAAAAGACCTTATGTTTTCGTTTGTTACCTTACTTTATATCGCAGAATTGATATAAATATTTATTTATATTAAAACTATGTAATTATTTAAACAGTAATATTGTATAGTATTGTTTAAACACTATAAAAATAATATACAATACAATACAAAATATGTTTATTAGTTAACAAAAATCTATGATGTCCCCACCCCCGGCTGGATCGCCCCTGGAATCAGCGGAGTTAGGTGAGAGAGAGTATCGCCGTTGTCTCTGCAGCGACTGGGACCGAGAGGTCCTAGGATTCGTGTCCCGACGGTGGCTTATTCGACACCAGTTGCAGTCCAAATTCAGCCGCTGTCTGGAAGAGAATCCTAGCGGCCGGATGTTCCCTCAGTATTTTTCCGTGGCTTCTCCGATCAACACAAGGCGAATACAGGGGCAATATATTAACAAAAGAACCGCGAACCGCGTGCAATCTTGCCTTCCTTGTCCTATCCTCTCCTCCCCTTCTCTCTCTCTCCCTCCCTCTACTCTCTCTCTCACACACACACTTCCATGCAATACACTACCACAGATGTCTAGGATGAATCGGGAGCTTTCAGCTTGTCCCGGTGGAGGCGGTGCCCCGCTGGGGGGGAGATATTGGGAGGTGCAAATACTCTGCAACCCGTCTTTGTCACTAGCTAGCAGTGGTGGTGGTGGTGGTGTGGTGGGAGGGAGGGCACCTCTGCTATAAACAACATTCGGTGCAATAACGGGAACAACGGCCACAACAGCTGCTGTGCCCCGATACATCACTCAGTCAACAGTATTTGCTTGTAATTTCTGTGAACGGGCCAATGATATTTAATTCCAGGACATTTCGGGAGGGCGGAGGCATTTCGCATGGCACGTTGGCTGCAGCGCGCCGGGCCTGGGGGGGGGGGGAGGCAACCGCACGGCCGCGGCCGAGGCGGGTCCCGGGGGCGGGGCCCCGTGGGGTCCCGCAGGCACCGGGGCGCGGCCTGCGCCGCCCAATTCTCATAACTCGCCCTCCCTTTCACGCGCCACCGAGCGTAAACAAGTCGCGTGCGTCGCTCCCCCGCCCCGCCCCTCCCCTCCTCGCCCCGCGCACGCGCTAGGTAAACACGGCGAGGTGAGCGCGTTTCCTTCCCCGCGCGCGCACGCCGGGCCGGGCTCTCGAGAATTTCATTTCGCGGCGGGCGCGCCGCTCCCCGGTCATTTACTGGGCGCCGCGGCCGCGCTCCTTCGCGGGATATTCACTGGCTTCTGCGATGGAGGCCCCGATCGCAGGCTGCGGGGCGAATGTGTGATGGTCCCTCTCCGCGGCGCGGGGAAATGATGACTGATACAAGCGGGCTGTACTGCCATTCTCCCAGCTGGCGAGACGTTTTAAAGGACATTGGCCCGTTCATAAAAATAACAATCGCAAACCTACCGCGAACACATTAGTAACACAGATCGTATTTCAAAATGTTCATTTAATGTTTCTTTAATCGACTGCAAAATGTGTTTCAATAGTTCTAATTTTTAAAATGAATATTCGTTAGTTCGAAGTTTTGAGAGGCCCACACAAGTGTGTGCATTTTTCTTCCTTCGAGGTGGCGGTGATCTTTACCCGCTGGATGAAGAGATATTGTGCCGATCTACACGTCAGCTGGCGGATTTTCCCCAAACTTGGTGTCTCGTACCATCGGGGCACCGCCCCAGCCAGTGGTGGATCCAGCCGATCATTTTTTCTGGAGGGGGGGGCATCACAGATTTTGGTTAAATAATAACATCTTTATTATATTGTATATTATTTTTGTAGCTTATATATGATAGTATACAATATTATTGTTTAACTAATTACATAATTTTAATATAAATATTTAAACCAATTGTCCCATACAAAGGAAGGTAAGAAACGAAAACCATTGGCCTTTTTGGGGGGGAGGAGCATGTAATTGTGTGTAATAAGTAACGGTTGAGGATAGGGCAAGAAAAAGGAAGAAAAGATCGCGCGCGGTCCGTGGCCTGTTTGTTAGGGTGCTGCTCCTGCATTCGCGAGGCGTTAGTCGGAGAAATCACGAAAAATTCCGATCAGTGTCGCTGCATTCGATCCCAGCTATGTAACTAGAGTGAAAATTCTGTCACTGTCGGGGTTCGAATCTTAGGATCTCCCAGTCAGAGGCACTTCCGTGACATCAGTTTGATGCCCTGAACCACCTCAGGCGGTTTATTTGTGGCCAGCAGGATAATTTACATCTTGGAATTTTTTACGCCTTCGAGGGCCACGCGGGACTTCGGCTTCGGTAACTTTCCGCAAGAGATACTAGGTTCACCTTTCCCTGGAGTTAATTTAAAGGATGACAAGTCGCCCATCAACACTGACACGCAACGTGTCAATCCAATCCCGCTGAGTACATTGGAAACATTAAGACTTTCAGAATCAAGTCACAGAATACCGTGCACGAAAAATCATTATTGCGAGCAGAGAGACCAGGAAAAATAACAAGAAAATTTCAGGAATACTCAAAAGACAATTTTCTTCAGCTTCCCAGACTGTTTGTAAATTAACTTTTTAACTTAATTTTTGTTTGCAAATGTGTACCAACATATCCGACCGATTGGATAGAAAGCTGTTACAAACTTTCAGCAGAAGACCAAGCGTTTCTAAGTTACGTGGCTCAGAAACCAAGGTTCACAACGCTTTCATGTATGTTAATTAATTTTCACAAATTATATTGTTTGGAGAGAGATATAATCAAAATCACGTTAACACGTGGTTTTGGTACAAAAGAATCCTTCTTTATAAAATGAAGGAAAAGCGAACACTAATGCAACAGCTACTCGCATTTATATATAAAGAAAAATCGATACGAAAATCGAAGAAAAAGTTAGAAACCATGGTGAAAAGATCTTTCCACCACGTTAGAAACGAATCGATCATGCTTCAAGACGTTTGAATTTGATTGGTTCAGGCCGAGCTTACAGTCGTCAAGATTAATATGTGTAAATTTTACAGCTACGTTTACGACATTACGTTTAAGTTTAAGATTAAGTTTAAGTAACCACAGACATAAGTCCATAAACTTAGAGTTCACAAGCATCAAGCTTCTACGTTGTTTGGATTGTGAATGAGACCCTAACATAAGTATATAATGAATTTCAAGGATAAGGAGGTATCAACCACAATAAAGGATAAGTATATAAGGTGCTGCATCCATATTCGATGCACATAGTCGCCCCTTCACACGAGTCGAGGTACTATCTAAGGCGCCATTCTCTAAGAACCGACTTCTATCCATTCTTGTTCTAGATTCTCGAATCCCGCAAATAAGCTCCACGACGAGGAATTGTGCTTGATTTCTAATGAAACTGCCACTCCCATTCCCCAACACCGCCTGGCCGCGGTCCGCCACATCGTCGCTTGCGCTCTTTCTTCTTCCTGCCTCCTCCGCGCGGCCTCCGGAGGATATTCGCTGGCTTCCGGGGCGGGGCAGCTGCCCTCGCCCCCCCCCCCGCCCCTCCCTCCGAGTCCGCAGCTAGAGTGCTTCCCCCCCCGTTGATGGTCTTCCGGGATGGGTTGACGTTGTCCTTTCTGCGTGATATCCTACAGCCTACATCCTTTCAATGCCAGAAATATTACTATTGAATAAATTTATATAGTACCGTCTTCCTTTCAATGCTACAAATATTACCATTGAATAAATTTGAAATGGTTCACGAATTATTTACGAGTTTCTAAATCGGAGCTGTATGTATGTATTTGCCATTTTGGGTCGATCGTCTGTCTTTGTCAGACAGCTGACGGTGTCTCCCAAGACTGGGCTTAGTTTTAATCTTACGCTACGGGTGGCGTGGGGGGTTAGAAAAACAAATGACGAACATTCCCTTCGTTTTGAAAGTAGTATCTACAATTACGATATTTCAGTGTCGCCTTGCTCCGTCAGCTCAATAAAAGGAAGTGACAAGTCAGAAACGCGGCACACATAATGACATATCAGTTGGATTTTTGAATTGTTTTAAGGAAGGTATTACCACGTAGATATTCGACAAATTGAGAAAAACGACAAGAAAATAATGCTGCGTTTTCAATCCAAATGAAGGAAGATTAAGATTGTAGTACACACCACGGTGCTCCCATTGTGGTGCACACCACCATTTTAAAAATGAATTGGTTGAAAAAGGGGCAGATGCTTCATAAAAAACAAATCTCAAAATGAGTGAATTAATTACCTCCATTTTCAACTTGAACCGCTGCTTTAAAAACAAAAATCGGTTGAGCTCAGGCCTTCCGAAGCGAGCGTCCCCCCACATCACATTCCTCTACCGCATCCCCCCGCATGCTCCCAAATCTTCGCCCTGCGCCACCCCTGCGCTGTGCGGCGCCCGATCGTGCGGAAAGTGAGAAACCGCCGGCACCCCCTCCCCCACGGGGGCCACTGCGCCCCGCCCACTTGGCGCGCTTTCAGCCCCTCGGACCTCCTTCCGCTCCTTCCATCGGTCGCTTCCGCAAGCCCCTCCTCAGCTCTCCCGCCTCTCCTCGCCACGCCACGCCACTCCCCTCCTCGCCCTGCTCCCACCCCTCCACATGTCCCACTCCTCCTTGCCATGCCACAACCCTCCTCACAGCGCCCCTCCCCGTATACGCCCTGCCTCTCCCCTCCTCGCTGGGACGCACCCCGCCTCTCCTCGCCCCGCCCCTCCCCCGCCCCACTCCTCGCCCAGTCACAACCCTCCTCACCGGGCCGCACCCCGATCCTCTGCTCCCCTCCCACCCTTCCTCGCCGCGCCCTGCCCCTCCTCGTCCCTCCATGCTCCTCCCGTCCCCTCCTTGCCTCTCCTCTACCCGCCCCGCCCCTCCCCTCCCCTCCCCACGTCCCACCCCTCCTCGTCAAGTCACAAACCTGCACGCCCCGCCCCTCCTCGTCCTCGACCTGCCCCGCCCCTCCCTCGCTACGCCACACCCCTCATCGCCGGGCCGCACCCCGCCTCTCCTCGCCCCGCCCCTCTCCCGTCCAACTCCTCGCCCAGTCACAACCCTCCCCACTGCGCCCTTCCCCGTACTCGCCCTGCCCTGCCCCGCCCTTGCTCGCCACGCCACACCCCTCCTCGCAGGGCCGCACCACCGGCCCGCCCTCAGTCACAACCCTTCTCACTACGCCCCTCCCCCGTACTCACCCTGTCCCGCCCCTCCTCGCCACACCACACCCCCCTCCTCGCCGGCCCGCACTCCGACCCTCTCCACCCCTCCCGCCCCACCTCGCCACGCCCGGCCCCTCCTCGTCCCGCCATGATCCTCCCGTCCACTCCTTGCCTCCCCTCCCCTCGCTTCTCTTCTCCGAGCCCTACCCCTTCTCGCCCCTTCCTCTCCCCGCCATGCCCCTCCTAGCCCCGTTTCGCCTGGCCCCTTGCCCCTCCTCCGGCGCGTGCCTGCGCGCGGGCAGGGCGCGTGGGAGGTGGTCGTGGGCGAGGGAGCAAAGAAATTCGCTCGGAAGTTCGGCGCGCCCGGCGAGTGGCTTGCGATTTAAGCAAAACAGCAGCCGAGTTGCTAACGCAGCTCCGAGAGCGCAAAGCGAAATGCTGGGTTTTAACGGAATCTGTTTTTCACTCAAGAAGAACAACAGGCGTTCGTTAAGGAAAAGGCTGCATTCTAGACGTTGGAAATTACGAATTATCAAGGTAGATGAACGTACTTTCGGAAAAGTTAGTGGAGAGGAAATAATGATGGACGTTGGTTGTAAATAAAAGTTGAATGATAGGTTCTCCACAGTATGTGAAATATTCTTCAGAAAATATTCATAAAGGGTTTAGGGTATATTCAACAAAATTTCTACGGACAGTTAAATAACTATCGTTACACGAATTCAATGTTTTAGAAGAAATTTAATGCGTTGCGTTGTAAAAGTGCATGTCCAATCACACTGCAAAAAATTCCGAAGCAGTAGCTTGTGAACGAGTCCTGCAACTTTTTTCACGCAATAGTGTTTGACTTAACAGAACATAAATCAAGTTAGTATATGTAACATATTTGCGACAGAGAATGAGAGAACACACGATAATCACACATGAACCCTCGTAACAGAGAACCTCTAAACGAATCCTTTAAAACCCTGAATACGAAAGAGCACAAGGTAAACGTAAGAACCAGGAGAAAAAAAGTACTAATTACATCAAAGAAATAGGTCACCGGCGAAGGAGACTAGTCCATTCCCCGGGAAGAATCCGGCTGAAGTCCTCGCGGGGAGATCAACACAAAGGGAGGCGGCGAGAGAGCTACGTGCGCGACCCTCGCCGCAAGAGGAGCCGATAATCCACAGAGGAGCAGCAGGCGGCGGCGGCGCAGCGCAGGGTTCCCCTAATCTTCATCCTCGTCGGGCATTCTCTTTGAGTAATAAAGATTTAATTTATTAACAAGGGCGGCAGGTGAGACGAGGCGAAGTGGGGGCAGGGTAGGGTAGCCCCCGCCGGAGGCCGCTGCTTGCTCCCGGGCTTCACGCGCCCCGCGACGTCCCTCCACGTCGCGCCACCGTTCTCCCCGTGTCACACGCCCTCCACTGCCGCAGTGCTGCCCCCTGGACTCGTGAGAGACTTGCGTGCGACCAAACGCACGACGACAAGCAATATTCCGTGCGGCGATTGATTCACTGATGTTTCTGGGCGCGGCAACTGACGAGGGCGTTAGTTCCGTAAGTGTAGTGCACGTGTTAATCGCCGAATACGGCGATGATTATCTACCGTTTGATGGTGAGATCCGGTGCCGACCTTCACGTCGGCTACCAGGATTTTCCAAAACGGGTATCAGCGGGGCACCGCCCCAGCCGGGACAAACTATGCATCCGACTGGCCTCCCGGCATGTGTGGTAGTGGAATCCGTGTGTAAGTACGGAACAGGACAAGGAAGAGGAAGGAAAGATCGCCCGCAGTCCGTGGACCATTTGTAAGGGCACTGCTCCGACCTGGTGTTGACAGGTGAAACCAAGGAAAACTACGGATCAGAGTAGCCGGCCGCTAGAATTCTCCTCCAGACAGAGGTTAACTGTGATCTAGCTAGCGTTGAAAATCCTGGACTCGAACCTCCCAGTCAGATCTTCCACAGACGCTGCAGAAACATCCACTGATACTCTGAGCCATGTAAGCCGGTTCCGTTTAGCAAAGAAAGACACTAACTGAAACCTTTAGGGCTGAGATGGCGAATAGAATATTTCGTCGACATTTCAGATGGACCGTATCTTTTCAAAAATGCTTCTCGATTTCCATTGTAATTTCCATTGTCAATATAATTAAAATATTTACATATCTTTCACTTTCAATATAATTTAATATTTATTGCAAATTAAAATTCCTCTACATGTAATGGCAAATGGTTGTTTAATAGTTTAATGTCTAGAATCGAGTTCCAGTATTGTGACGGCACAAAAATACCAATAATCAATTTTACGGACGAGCTTTTGCGCTTTTCCAAAAAATTGAATCTTAATATTTTAATGATCAAATTTCAAATGACCACAATTGTTTTAAAGCACTTGTGAGTTACGATATTTTGCATATTAAAACAAAGATTACACAATTATGCCTGCAATATAGTAACTGGCAAACAGATAATGATATGTTTATGTGGACATGCAATTGAGAATTAGAAGTCATCATATAATTATCATCATAAAATCTTACTTCCGAAGGGGCAGGAAACCTTACTTCCAGAAACAATTTGGAAAACAAAAGCGATTCTTAACGCAATAGTCTAGATTAATAGAAAATATTTCTGTTTGTTTCGTAGTTTAGTTTTGTTACAAATAAAATGGTCCTCATTTAAATGTGATTCGCAACGTTGCTTACGAGTGCAGATGTGAACAATCGCATTTTATTTACCGTACTGAACGGCACGGGTTCGGTTATTATAAGGACAAACATGTGGAAATGTAATATCAAAGAAGTCAATTGTAACAATCATTTTTATGGGGTGTACACATTTCCAGTGTATTTGTAGCAACTATGTACTTTAGATTCGGATACGTCTTCTACATTGCTTAGGTCACTCTCAATATCTTTGCTTCGTGAAGTGATACGATCGTACTACTAAATATTCACAATCCTTCGTAATGCACGAGACACTATAAAACGCAATAACGTTCTGATGTATACTATAAATATCTCTTACAGGTGTAAAGAAAGTATAATATAACTACTTCATACACATTGTAGCCATCAAATCCGCAACTTAGCAAATAGTTAAGTTGGCGTATGAACTCTGGGTAACGTTGCCACTGGAGGTCCGTCAAGTGCCAATGGCAGAACATTACCGCAGAGATCCATATATCCTAGTTCTGTGTATCCTCACCACAGCTTACTTTACCCAGCGCCCCCACGCAGTTGTCGTCCCCAGCACGAGGCGGCAGCAGCGGGAGCGAAAGCCGCAGCCAGTCCACTTCATTAACAAAGAACGAATTTCCCGGCAGTAAGAAACGACGCGACGGCTTCTCGTGGGTATGTCGACCTCACAGGCGCGGTTTGCCGGTTACAATTTAAGGAGCTCCGCATAATCATCTCGGGGGCAAAATTAAAATGAGATGCAAAGAAGAAACCCAGAACGAAAGAAGGGGACGCAGTAAAGGGGGCGCGGAGAAAGAAAGATAAACTGTAACGTAATACGAACACAAAAGCAGTCTTGGGGACCCAGATAACAAGGACAAGCGTTTAAGAATAAGTTAGGGCAACGTATATAAATGTAACGACAGAGAAAAGAAAGTGGGTGGGGAGGGAGAGAAGCTAGAAGAACGAGGAGGAGGAGGGAGAGATTTAAGGAGACTGCACGCTCAGAAACGTAGTGCGCGGCAACAAAGGGAAGAAGATAACGAATAATTAAGCCCGCACGGGTTATCTCCGGTTCTCGTGGAGGGTGCGCGGGAGGGTGAGGAGGGCCGGGGTGGGGTGGAGTGGGGTGGGGTGGGGTGGGGATGGCGGAGCTCGTGCGCGCTGACGTGCTGGTGGTTGGTCACGAACTCCCGTCCCTGCCGGTTCGTGCGGGGCTCTTATTATCCCAATCGATATATAGACGTATCCCTCACCCCGCCCTTCTGCGGCTCTCGCCGGAGCAAACAACTCATTGAATTATGCAAGACGACGACTCCGCTGGCCGGGTCTGACTTGAGGGGAGAAAGGGTTTTCTTTTTATCCCCTTCGAATTACCCTCGTGTTCCTCATACACGTGCCTTGTTCTTCATTCGACGCGGAGTAGTTTTCGGTTATTTACAAATTATATACAACGGGAAATGACGGCGTCACGAAACCGCCTGGCCTCTGGGGTCAGCTACTGCTTCTGCTGGCTCGGCGGTGGCGTGTTTCGCCTCATCACGAGGTCGACGCGAGCTGTCCTTTCGAGTGTGTGATGTCGTGACCGGCTATCTCTTATACTAACAGTCCGCTTCGCATTCGAATTGGGGTGGGATTGCGAAGCCCAGACGCGCGCGGTCAAACGAGTAGCTCGCGAGTGCATGAATAATTGCTGTAGTGTTTGCGCCAAGAGCGAGACTTTACGGGGAATGACGGAAAGATAATTTCCGGCTGCACGTAGAAAAGTTGAAGGCACTACTGTGGACTAGCGTGCGCGAATACGGTCTTCACCATAAAGCAACGTCAGCGGAGAAAGTTTCGTCTCGTGTGAATATTTCAGTTCTTCAGCTCTTCATTTACAATTAACATATAAATTCGATTCATGTTAAAAATATTATATAAATGCGATTCATTTTTAAAATCTATTGAATTTGTATGTTTCCATACGAGCTGTATGAATATGAATAAATGACGCATGTATTTTCTCAGAACGCGATGTTATGAATGAAATATCTCACTGGAATTGTTAATCTGATGCAAAGTACAAAGTTATGGACAGAAAAATTCATAAAATATAGTCGTTTTTAAAAAGCAATTAGCATTCATTTGTTATACATCAGAAGTAAAAGGTACGTGTTCATTAGCATAGAATGTAAGTAAAATAAACCC
Source organism: Acheta domesticus (assembly GCA_031308135.1). Classification (NCBI taxonomy): domain Eukaryota; kingdom Metazoa; phylum Arthropoda; class Insecta; order Orthoptera; family Gryllidae; genus Acheta; species Acheta domesticus. The sequence goes on from JAHLJT010009419.1 coordinate 158,953,735, forward strand.
CACTTCTCAGAATTCATATTAAAAATTTCTTGATTCACTACAAACTAATTTCTAACAGGCTCATTTCTTTGAAATTCTACAATTTCGGGGCATTTTCTTTTCTTAGAATTGTCAAGGACGACAGATTTATTCAGAAACATGACTTACTGCAGTTTAGTAAAATAATTAATGTAAAATTTTCGCAATAGTTTAGGGTTTGAAAATAATTCAATAAAAGAAATATATATTATTATTATATTTTCAATATAAAAGAAAATATGGAAAAAATTAACATAATGAGAGTGGACTTGTGGATTAAAAACGCGGAATAGAAGAATCGTATGCTCACAATTAGAAGCATTTCGAACCAACAAATTCTACATTTTCTTTGCCTTGCATCCGTGCCTGGGACTTAGTAATTATGTATGTTGTAGGACATGGATGAAAAGGCAATGGCAAATTACAATTCAATCATGCTTATTAAGTTCTATTTTTGAGTCATAACTTTAAAAATACCAATATTTTCTCAGAAATTGCCAGAGTGGAGGCATGAATAATTCAATAATGCATTCCAATGTCAATAATTTTTTTAAACATACTCATACATTGCGTACGTTATAACCATCATTTCAGTAGAGGAATCTGTATAAAAGTCACCTCATCTACATCTCTCACTTCATCCACTACACTACACTACACTACCACATGTCTGGAGATAAGTCGGGAGCTTAGAAGCTTGTCGCGGGTGGGGCGCTGCCCCGCTGGTGGGAGATACCTGGTAGGGGAAAACCACGCAAGTAGACGGGTAGGGTGAGAGATAGTGTCACCACTCGGCGGGGTAAGATCATCGCCACCTCTCGCGATAAAACATGTATTACGTACGGTACTAGCGGCCTTAGCATGGAAACACTAATCAATCAAGTTAGTGCATATTGTAGATTTCGATAATTAAACGTTGAAAAGCATCTCGAAAGCTGAAAGAAAACAGAAAACGACACGGAGCTTCGCAGTGCCACGACCGAAAGGCTCTTGGCAGCGGAGGCGCGCAGAATAATTAACGGGGGCTGGTTGGGAAAATGCGACCGCCAGATCGCCCGATCGCTTGCGGGCGGCGCGCGCAGGCGGCGCGCGGGCGGGCGCGCGGGCGGGCGCGCGGGCGGGCGGGTGGGTGGGTGGGCGGGTGGCAGGGGTCGTTGCAAACGCGCAGGAAGGGCGAGGAAGTCGCCCGGATAGGCGAGGACGGGGTGGCGAGGTGGTGGTTGAGGGCGAGAGCGGGAAGAGGAGGAATGAGATGGGAGCGAGGGGGAGGGCGAGTGGGGGTGGCGAGGGCCGAAAGGACAGCAAGGAGTTGGCGAGGGGGTGGCGGCGACGGAAAGGTAGTGAGAGGGGGCGAAAAACGAGGGCGAGAGCAAGGGGCGAGGGCAGGGCGAGTGGGGGTGGCGAGGGCCGAAAGGAGAGCAAGGAGTTGGCGAGGGGGTGGCGGCGAGGTAAAGGAAGTGAGAGGGGGGCGAAAACGAGGGCGAGAGCAAGGGGCGAGGGGCGGGCGAGAGCGGCGGGCGAGAGCGGGCGGGGGTGGGCGTGGTCGAAAGCCAGAGCGAGGGCGTGGCGATGGCGGGAGGACGAGGGGGGGGCGAGGGGCAGCGAGGAAGAGCGGCAGGGGGCGAGAAGGGGCGGCAGGGGCGGCCGAGAGCGAGGGCGAGGGCGAGGGCGGGCTCGTATCAGAGGTAATTCACGCGCTACGTTAGTTGAAAGCGAACCCGCTCGTTGCCCTCGGCGCCGCCTCCGCCAACCCTGTTACCACCAACGTCATTCTCGCCTCCGCCCACCCACAGCGCCACCGTCGTTCACGTCGTTATAGTATCGCCTCTGGCGCTGCGGCCTGTGCTATCATCATTAATCAGCGCGGGAGTTTAATTTCGATATATTTAAAAGTTCGGTAATCGGGAACGTGGAATCGAGCTTTGTTTGGAATTTCGCGGAATTCTCGTAATCATTATTTTTCATTTAATATTCATAACATGATATTTTGAGTTAAGTTTAATAAGTAATAATGAACAATGATCATTTCAACGAACATAATTTTTATATTATAGCAATGTAATATGAGATTCGATATCATTATCTACGTTAATTGTATTTTCCAATAACATCCTCAATTCGTATAAACATTGCTATTCGGTAGAATACTCTACAATTCAAAGTAAAATCAAATCAAAATCATTTCGTGTTTTGCTTGCATTATTTGGATTCTAGTGGGCTACACTATAGGAATATCTTAATCCTTCATGCATTATACCTAAATTAGCCTCACTTTGGTTTATTAATGTCTTCATTTTCATCACCGTATAATATCATCATTAGTATCTCTTAATGTTAGTTTTAGCATATTTTGTAATTTTCTAGCATACAGTAAAGCCAATAATCACTCCACCCTTCGACAAAGGCATGTTCGTGTCCGCAACGTTACAACTTTCAACACGCTGAACATTGGCATGATTTAATGACGAACAGAATAGGAAAACAAAAGTAACAAACTCTAGGATTTAATAATGATTTATACACAATAAAATAACGTTTCTGTTGAATCTCGTATCATTTGCCAGACACAATTTAAATTTTTGTTCAGTTCTAAAAACGCTTACATCAGTTGAGAACGGTCCAGTGCCTCATGACCATGACTTTCTTAGGTGTACGCAGACCGGAGTGGGGGCGGGTAGGAATGTCATGGCCCTTATAAACATTTTCCAAGGAGCCTTCATTGCCGTACGCGATAAAACATATTATTTCTGTTAATATTTTGAATCCATGAATTTTCATAATTTTACTTGACAATTACGGATTTTTAAAATAATTTATGGCGTCCTTAGACACAGCTGAGGACATAAGCAATCACTTTTGTTTATACACCAATTTTAGAGATTATAACAAACCTACAACAATTAATCACAACAATTCGTTCACAATAATTTACATTATTTTTTAAAAAATAATACATTAGGGAATTTGTTTTACATTTGGGTAAGAGGCGTCCAGGCCTGGCAAGCCTGTAAATAGTTCAAAACAAAATAATTTGTATTCATAAATAGTAGTCATTAAATAATTTATATTAAATAATTATAATTTAATATTTTGTAGTATAATTTATTTATTCACTAGTAAAATGTCATTTATAAATATAAAATAGTTCTTTGGGAAAGGGGCCCAGAAATGATGTTAGGGTATCCCTGTTCCTTTAGGGTACCCACGCCTATGACAACTATCATTACAGTAGGCGGACGGCTGGTGCCAGGCGAGAGTAGATTAAAAGTAGAAGAGGAGGGGAGAAGGGCAAGGCGACTGTATTGGTCTAACAATATAGTCGGTGATGTAGGTGATTTCTATCTTTTCGGACCTCTAAGAAGAAACATTATTCACTGTATCAATATTGTTGCCTGAGGAATGAATGAAGAAATGAAACATTTGTGAAGAAGATGAAAACTTCAAATGGAGAAATGAGAAGCCCTTTCGGAGGGAAAAAGTTAGTTGCATTTTCGAATATGTTTAGTCGATCCTAGGAAAACACATTGTAACTTCCTACAAGGCACCATCTGGACAATATTTTCATTGTTAATCAAAATCTGATAAACATTCCGCGACGACAGTCACAGCAGCGCTTTAGGGCTCCAGCAAACCGCTGATTGGGATTTTGATCTCCACCAGATTCCGGAGATTAGCCCGATGCGTTTATGCTCGGATTAAAATAAGTTGGTGATTGACAGTGGAGCTTCTGAAACTGTAGCTTTGTACAATATAAGGGTAAGATTTGGTTACTTTAATAAGTATTTATTTCAAGTGTTTACTTTCGTGTCCCGGGAGCCCGTGCTCAGTGCTACGCAAACTGTCAACGTCGTTTCCTTCCATTCGCAACTGTCAATCACCAACTTATTATAATCGAACTATAGTGACGGCGAGTTTGTGGGGTGAGGACAAGTCGTAGGCCAACTGCTCTGAAAAGTGGTTTTCCTGATCGCTTCTAGACGAATATTGGAACGACTCCTTAGAATGTGGACAACTGACCGCGCACAATTCTTCCTTCCCTATCTTGTCGTCCTTCCCAATCCGAGGAAGGGGCCCTTGTATGGCCACCCCCAATGGACTAGAGAATCTCAGACAAGGATCGGAGATCCGGTGAAAAGTCATACAGGCTGCGAAAGTGTGGAGGCACTTGTTGGGATAACCGAAAGAAGAAGAAGTAAAATCAATGGCAAAATGTTTCACGTCGCCTGTGGGACAACAAAATGTCACGATGATCTTCTTTAGCAACGGATACACCGCCACACACCTTCAGTCCCTTCCCTAGCACTTGAAAAGCATTACGGCACGATTCACATCGAGGTTGAAGCTATTGGTCGCCCCGGCGCGCGAACCGTATTAATAAAACGAAATCAGCAACCGAATGCATTTTGATTGGCAATATCAGACGAGCGAGTCGCATTAAAATACCGCCCGGTCGCCCTGATCTCACTCGCCAGTGCCCAGTCGCGTCCGCATTAAAAATTTAGCTACTTGCTCCATTCTTCCGTCTTGGTTTGGGAAAATTCAAAAGATCATGTAGTTGTCTTAAAAGTGTTGTTTTTTCATTTCAAATGTTCGTTTCTCACATGAGAATTACTTCTAGCACAGACTAAATACTTAATACTAAACGTTACGGATATAATGGAATTTTTAGTTTTCTGTTTTAACTCTGGCTGTGAAAGACGTATTAAGATACCACATTTTGCGCATCATATTTTTAGATGAAATCTCGCAATGCATTTTTTCGCCACTTTTGTTTCGTTTCAATAAGCAATTTGTCTTCTTGATTTTGTCACTGAATTCCTAAAATCATTGTATTTTTGAAAAAAAGTAATATAAATTATTTAACAAGATAGATTACTCACTCCAAAAGCGATTGAAAGCATTCTGTAATATTTCTACAAATCGATGATTCTAGGGGCCTGTATACGCGCACGTTTTCTGGAGCGGAAGAGGGATTGTTGATTAGTTAGTTGGTTGATTAATGATAACGGGCCCATCAACGGTCAAGGACATTATTGTCGTAAGTTTAGTGTTTGTTTTATCGCAGCAGTTTCTAAAACCGTTGGTTTTGTCCAACTTAGTGGCTACAATAATTCGTCAATTGTGGAACAAGATTAGATGAAATAGACAAGATTAGCACAAGATTAGATACGTTAAGGAATGGCATTATAAGGATTGTAAATCATGGTTTGAATAGTGGGATTGGCAAAAATAATTAAGGATATTGGAGAGACAATGCAATACCTCAGCAAACGGGTCTACCAGCGTAAATACATCAACATACCTCTTTAACCAAACACACAACAGAGCTTACCCGCTCCCTTTGGTTTGATAAAGTCAAAATTTACACCACAAAAAACAAAACTAAAGAACACAAATTTCTGAAATGATACATATTATGTTAAAGAATGCGATGAACACCAAAAGTAACATACAAAAACTTAATTAAATTTAATTGATAATGAACCAATACCCTTAATTATTTTTTGCCATCTTCACTTTTCAATCCATGGTTAACAATCCTTATAATGCCATTCCTTATCGTATCTAATCTCGTGCAGCCTTCCACAATTGACGAATTATTGTAACCACTAAGTTGGACAAAACCTTTAACGTTCTTAAAAACTTCTCATTGCTATATGTTGTGCTCCGATGCAAGCCCAAATTGTAAACAGTGATTTCAATATTTTTGTATTCCTTTGTTTTTATTATGTCAATTTGTATTGACTATGCCATTGTCAACCGTTTCAACATCTGTATTGCTCTTGACAAGGCACATGCTGAGTTCATAATAAATGTATGAACTACGAAAGTTTTAATTCTTAAAATCAACCTAGATTGATCTTATACGGTCCAAACATATTTAATCGTACCATCTACGTATCTACAAAATAATAATAATAATAACAATAACAATAATAATAATAATAATAATAATAATAATAATAACAATAATAATAATAATAATAACAACAGCCGAACAACTTGCAGACATCCAGAGAAACGCAGAGTATGTTCATCAATCAAACCAGCCACATGACGAACATTTAGAACCATCTAATATCCCTGAAAACTATGATCCACTTCAAGGTTCATCTCTTCCAAATGAAACATCCGTCAGTGGTGAAATTCATCTGGCCATGAGTCACACGATAAGGACATGATGCGGGACCTCCTCCGACGCGAGATAGGACGAGTTCGTCTACTTCCATTCGAATCTCGTGCACCGTTGAGGAGAATTTACGAAAATGCTAAAGCTAAGAGAGTGATAGAAACAGCGAATTCTGCCTTAAATGAAGTTGTACAGATCTCAAGTAGAGATCTAGATATTACTGAAATCAATCACATCGTGTATGCAACTGGATATCTAGTATCTCAGATAATCTTGGGACGAGCCAAGAACACCGATGGCCGACAGCCAGACAGAGTAAAAAGCTCCGTACCTCCGTGGATGAAAAGAATTATGAAACGGATAGCCGACACACGGCGTGAAATATCACTCCTAGCCGAGGCATCTTCTAAGTCAAACCACACGTATAAAGTTCAACAAAAAATACTCCATGTTGAACAAAAATACCTAATTGACAATGACACAACAAGGCTAATGGTAGCTGAAAAGCTAAAAGAAAAATCCAAGCATGGGCTCAACGAATAAGACGGTACAAACGTAGAAACGATTTCCGTGTACAGAACCGGTTGTTTGAAACAGACGCGAAGAGATTCTATCGCAGTCTGACTGAAAAACCGATTGGCAATGCTGCCCCTCCTTCAAAAGATGACGTCGAAACATTTTGGTCAGGAATCTGGGAGGAAACCAGATTCTACAACAAAGACGCATCGTGGCTCCAATCTGAAGTTGATGCTGCCAATGGACTCGTGGAAACAGTGGAACATGTTCAAGGATTCTCGAAAGAGGACCTATGCCAAACAATTAAGAATATGGGAAACTGGAAATCCCCTGGGGTTGATAAGATCCAGATTTATTGGATTAAGAAATTAACAGCACTACATTTTCATCTTGCAAAGGCTGTTAATAAAATTTTAGAAAACCCTAAAGAACTCCCCGAATGGCTCACTCGCGGCATTACGTATTTGCTACCCAAAGGAGGAGACAGCTCTTTGGCGAAGAACTACAGGCCAATTACTTGCTTGCCAGTAATGTACAAACTTATAACTGCAGCCATTGCTGACAAAATGTATAGGCACCTTGAGAAGAACCATCTGTTGCCAGTTGAACAGAAAGGATGTCGTAAAGGTTCCTATGGCTTTAAGGAAATCTTGCTTCTGAATAAAATAATTTTGAATGATGCAAAGAAACGAAAACGTAATTTAAGCATGGCTTGGATTGACTACCAGAAGGCCTTTGACAGTGTACCACACAATTGGATTTTGAAGACCCTGGAGATCTATCGATATCATCCTAGACTTGTTGAGTTTTGCAAGGCTAGTATGAAGTCGTGGAGTACCAGGTTACTAATCCACAGCGGAAAGGGAGTAGTAGAAACCAGAAGTATTCAGATTAACAGGGGAATTTTTCAAGGAGATTCACTATCCCCTCTGCTGTTTTGCATTAGTTTGATTCCTCTATCAAGACAGCTGTCGCACACTGACTTTGGTTACAAGCTCCATGGTGATGAAATGCCTGTATCACATTTATTTTACATGGATGATCTTACAGTTTTTGCTAACAATGATGCGATTCTCTCCCAAATGCTGTCTGTCATCAATGATTTTAGCAATGACATCTGCATGAAGTTTGGTCTTGACAAGTGTGCAAAAGCCAACTTAAAAAGAGGCAAATTGACCACGTCCGAGAACATTGAAGTTGATAGACACACTGTGATTCAAGATCTTGAGCCAGGTAAAACTTACAAATATCTGGGCATTGAAGAATGTGAGACCATCTCGAACGACACAATGAAAGAGAGAATTCGCAGGGAGTATTATAGACGAGTGAGACTTGTCCTGCAGTCCGCTCTGAACTCAAGGAATAAAATATCAGCAATAGGTAGTTTGGCGGTGCCTGTAGCCGAATACAGTTTCGGACTAGAAGACTGGACTGAACAGGAAATTCGCATCATGGATCGAAAACCAGAAATTGCTTACAATGCATCATGTTGTCCACCCCCGAGCTGATGTACATAGACTTTATGTGTCACGTAAGGAAGGAGGAAGAGGCCTGAGACAAATTGAAGCCTCCTGGCACAATGCAATAACCGGGATGGGAAGTATGTAGTCAGCCATCAAGATGACCCACTAATGAGGCAGGTCGTGAAATCTGACCGAAAAATGGGAAACAGAGGCATTGTAAGTGTAGCAAGAAGCATTGCGAACAAGACTATGCAAGACAACCAGAATGACAGAGACACTGAACTTCTGATGCTACTTAACATGAAATTTGAGACACAAAAAATGTTAAAGAAATCGTGGAGAGACAAACCACTCCACGGACAACATTTAAAAAGAATGGACAAGGTGCAGATCAATAAAGATCAATCATTTATGTGGCTTAAAAGGGGAAGAATGAAGCCAGAATCGGAAGCACTAGTAATAGCTGCCCAAGATCAGGCCTTGAGAACACGACATTATGATAAAGCGGTTCTCAAAATTTCCCAAGATGATAAATGTCGCATTTGTCAGGAACACGTAGAAACCATCGATCATATTGTCTCAGCTTGTCCAATCCTAGCAAAGACCGAATACTTGAAAAGACACGACAGGGTGTGTAGCTACCTCCACTGGCAGATCTGTACCGCCCTCGAAGTTCCGAACACATGCCCCAAGTGGTACGAACACTCACCGAAACCGGTGACGTCTGTTGGATTGTGTACGATATTGTACGACCAACAAATTCAAACTGATCGCACGATAGCAGCAAACAAACCGGATATAGTCATCCGGGATTTGGAGAACAAATCGTGTTTACTTGTGGATGTTGCTGTACCTTGCGATCAAAACGTCGTTACCAAGGAGGCAGAGAAACGTCTTAAATACAAGAGTTTGGAAATCGAGATCAGCCGAATGTGGGGCGTAAAAGCACAGGTCGTAGCGATAGTTATCGGAGCTCTGGGATTTGTTCCGCAAAATTTGTGTAAGAACTTGTCTAAACTCCAGGTAATCCAAAAGACTGGGAAGTGCAAGAAATAGCTTTATTTGGAACAGCCCACATATTACGCAAAGTATTGTAGAGGCACCGACAGTCCCTAGATCTGCTCCTTAGGTAGCTGGTTGCAACCTGGAGTAGATTTTATATTCAGCCGACACATAACATCGTAAGTCGTGATTTAGAGGAAAAATAATAATAATAATAATAATAATAATAATAATAATAATAATAATAATAATAATAAAGTTTGATCCCACTATCGAGACAGTTGTCGCAAGCTGACTTTGGTTTTAAGCTCCATGGTGATGAAAGGCCAGTATCACATTTGTTTTACATGGATGATCTGAAAGTGTTTGCCAAGAATGAAGCGATTCTCTCCCAAATGCTGTCTGTCGTGAATGACTTTAGCAATGACATCTGCATGAAGTTGGTCTTGACAAGTGTGCAAAAATCAATTTAAAAAGAGGGAAACTCACAACGTCTGAGAACATTGAAATTGATACGCACACTGTGATTCAAGATCTTGAGCCAGGTAAAACTTACAAATATCTGGCATTGAAGAATGTGAAACCATCTCGAATGACAGAATGAAAGAGAGAATTCGTAGGGAGTATTATAGGAGAGTGAGACTGGTCCTGCAGTCCGCTCTGAATTCCAGGAATAAAATATCTGCAATAGGTAGTTTGGCGGTACCTGTAGCCGAATACAGTTTTGGACTAGTGGACTGGACTGAGCAAGAAATTCGCACCATGGATCGAAAAACCAGAAAACTGCTAACTATGCATCATGTTTCCCACCCTCGAGCTGATATACATAGACTTTATGTGTCACGTAAGGAAGGAGGAAGAGGCCTCAGACAAATTGAGGCCTCCTGGCACAACGCAATAGTCGGGTTGGGTAAGTATGTAGTCAGCCATCAAGACGACCCTCTAATGAGGCAGGTCATGAAATCTGACCGAAGAATGGGAAACAGAGGCATTGTTAGTGTAGCAAGAAACATTGCGAAGAAAACTAGGCAAGACACGTCGAATAACACAGACACTGAACTTCTGATGCTGCTAAACATGAAGTGTGAGACACAAAAAATGTTAAAGAAATCGTGAGAGACAAACCACTCCACGGTCAATACCTAAAAAGAATGGACAAGGTGCAGATCAATAAGATCAATCATTTATGTGGCTTAAAAGGGGAAGGATGAAGCCAGAATCGGAAGCACTTGTAATAGCTGCCCAAGATCAGGCCTTGAGAACACGACATTATGATAAAGCGGTTCTCAAAATTTCCCAAGATGACAAATGCCGCATTTGCCTGGAGCAAGTAGAAACCATTGATCATATTGTCTCAGCTTGTCCAATCCTAGCAAAGACCGAATACCTTAAAAGACATGACAGGGGGTGTAGCTACCTCCACTGGCAGATCTGTACCGCCCTCGAAGTTCCAAACACATGCCCCAAGTGGTACGAAACACTCACCGAACCGGTGACGTCTGTTGGATTGTGTACGATATTGTACGACCAACAAATTCAAACTGATCGCACGATAGCGGCAAACAAACCGGATATAGTTATCCGGGATTTGGCGAAAAAATCGTGTTTACTTATCGATGTTGCTGTACCTTGCGATCAAAACGTCGTTACCAAGGAGGCAGAGAACGTCTTAAATACAAGAGTTTGGAAGTCGAGATCAGCCGAATGTGGGGCGTAAAAGCACAGGTCGTCCCGATAGTTATCGGAGCTCTAGGATTTGTTCCGCAAAATTTGAGTAAGAACTTGTCTAAACTCCCAGGTAATTCAAAAGACTGGGAAGTGCAAGAAATTGCTTTATTTGGAACAGCCCACATTTTGCCTAAAGTATTGTAGAGGCACTGATAGTCACCGAATCTGCTCCTTAGGTAGCTGGTTGCAACCTGGAGTAGATTTTATATTCAGCCGACTCATAAGATCTTTAGTCGTGATGTAATGGAATAATAATAATAATAATAATAATAATAATAATAATAATAATAATAATAATAATAATCTGGTAGCTGGTTGCAACCTGGAGTAGATTTATATTCAGCCGACACATAACATCTTAGTCGTGATTTAGAGGAATAATAATAATATACCCGAGTGAAATATGCACAAATATCACTCTACGAGCAATAGTAATAATATGAGACAATACTGTACGAAATTCGACCTCATAAAATCTACACTTCCAGCTTGCTGTTCTACTGCTGCAGAATACGAAAATATGAATATAAAATGTTAGCCAAGACTGATAATAGAATTTAGTGGCTAAAGATTGACGAAAACACGGCAGAATAGCATTTCAGCCTATCCGTAATAGCAAATAAGGGAAGTCGAAACATATTTAAAACTTCATTACACAATATACCTGAACCCCGCAACGCGTGATATCCTGTATATTTGCAGACAAGGAAACGGGCATTTACGTGCTACAGATCTGATCCAAACTGCAAATACGAGACCTCTGTGCAATCTACGGTCGCACTGCAATGCGGGAAAACTCGTAATGTTCAGTTCATGGAACATGGAAACGGGTGATATCAGGTATAATAAACCGAGGCGCAGTTCAAAGATTTGGAGCAGTGATTACTTCGTAAACAAATCGTACCAAGTGATAACATTCCTGCCACCTTTGTACACGCAAATTCGCCGTTCTTTCTTGGAATGGGAACGTGAATTATAACGTAAGACTCGCTTAAGAAACTCTTTTAAAAATAAATAATTTTACTTAAGCAGGTGGCTTGCCTCTTCCCCAGTCTTCAGTTTGTTTGATGCACTCGTCACTGCGAATAGCGATATCATTGCTAATAGCGATATTTTTATTGTTTAGCTCTTTTTTTTATTTTCTATTGAGATACTCTATTTAACTAAGTATGAATAAACCACATTAACATGGTAACAAACCTGAAAAATACATTTTGGCATCTTATAAATGAGTGCCAAACGATATCAAAAACACCTTTCTTGTAACGGAAGTATTTTGGGAAAAGTTGAACAATACGAATTGATCTATTTTCACTGCAATTAAATTGTCCACAATGTTTGTCTGCAAATGTTAGTTTTGTTACACGTGTGACAGTCTTTGTAACACAAAATGTAATTTTACCACCATAAGACTCTCTAGGCTAATTTGCAAGAAAAGCATTATGTGAAGAGCAAAAAACTAGTTAAGTGACAGAATATGATTGCATATGGATCTCCACAGATTGTAGAAAAAATAACGTCTACTTTAATCCTAAAATGATTAAAAGCACTAATACGTTCCTAAATATCTTCCCCAATGTATGCATGAGGGAATGAGCCGTACATTTTAATAAGATTGGAAAAAAGGAATGGAGAAAAAGAAAATTAAAACAGTAAAGATCTCATGATAATGAACAACATGAACCCTGCTGTACTGTACGGGTCTATACGACCCGAAAAGAAATTTGTTTAGCTCTCTCAGCCATGCTTAATTACTGAGCATTCTGATACTTCCTTTGTTTAGATATCTTTAAATGTTTGTAAGATTTGTATACCTATTTGTTATAGTTTTCCTAAAAAACGTAATTGTTATATATATTGTTCGGGTCTACATGATCTGAGAGTCAAAACTCAACTAAACTAACTAAGAAGGTATGAGAACTGGAAATATTGCAGTAAAACTATGTTTTGATCATATAAACGTACACTGGCAAGTTTACTCCGGTTTCTTGGGAAGAAAGAAGAATAAAACCAGGGCATGAGAGATCAGCTTGGTTTTGTAAGTAGTTTACTCAAATGGCAATTTTACGTACGATTATTTAAGTACGTCATCGTATTTTGAACAGCTCTAGAAATAAAAATGAAAATTCTGGGCACATGAAAAAATTAAGCCAGAACTTGTGTTCAAGTAAGCAATAGAAAACCCGAAGTATTTCCTTTTTCATCTTATTCCTTGCAGTAAACTCTTTCCGAAGAATGAAAAAAAGTGAAGAACTTCAGGGTATTTCCTCGAGACAAAAAAATTAGTAATCCTGTCACACATAAAACAAATTACTTTGAACGTCAATAAAATGAAAGGAGCTGCTGATACCCGTACCAGTTTACTAGTGCATTGACTTGCAGAAGGATAATAAATCACTTACCATTCATTGTGTGTACACATACAACTGGCATTTTCACTCACAAGATTTTGCGAAATTGATTATTCAATAAATTCTGATAGGATTGAGAAAGAAATTAACACATTGATTTTGGTGGACCTGGATAAGCCTACCATTCTATGACTGCAAATTAGGCTTTTTAAAGTCCACTTCACTAAATGGTTGAGGTATGACTTTGTTGCATGCTAATGGAGTGGAATATTTTCAACTGTGTTTGATGCACACAAGTAGACAGGGAGATAGAACACCGTGAAAGAGTATTATCGTTTTGTTACAACACTGGACTTAGATTAGTCTGGTTCACAGCCATTGCGTTATAAGTATTGGACTTTGGAAATTTCAACAATAGCTTCAAGCTTTACTGGTCATATGCAATAGTTGCACTTTTTTTTCCAAAAGACAATATATGTATATACTGAACCGAAGCCGAATATATGCCCGCCCACGCATCAAGAACCCTAGAAAACGAGTTGAAATGTTTGTTTCAGGCGGTCTGCCAAGTTGAATGTGGCGCGTTGGCGACGTCACCGCTTGACGTCTGCATCAGTCAAGCCGAGCGGAACCGACGCTGACCTATAAATTAGTAAGATAAGATAAAAAACTAGGGGTCCAAATGGGTGACTTTGGGTCCTGGTGGGATATACTGAGGCTCATAGGTATACACTATTAAATGCCAGGAAAAGCCCCCCTGTAATGGGGAGCCTTTGTAGCAAGGCTGAGTCATCAAGTCTCTTCCCAAACCTCGTGGTGACCCTGGATGCGCTGCGTGGTGAGAACCCGTAGAGTAACGAGGGTGGGACGAAAGGCGAGTTTCCGGCGCCTTAAAACGGGAACTCGGAGCTAAGGGAAGGAAAACCCTGAGAGAAAACCAAGGGGGGAGGGGGGGCCTCCGTAGGTGTGGTAAAACCAACCTTCCTAAGGGATGAAAAACCCTGACAAAAAATCATCTGCCTCCAGGATTGGACATGGGGTTGGACGCAGGGCTAACACCCCGGCTCCGTAAAAGAAAGTTTGTTCAAAGCGATTTAAATATGCCTCGGACCGGACCATAATCAAATTTACGACAAAGGCTTCGAAAACGGACAATGAACATTGGTACGTGGAATATACAAGGCCTGGGAACAAAACAGAGGGAGGTCATCTCAAAAATTGAAAAACTGAATCTGGACATAATTATTCTTACGGAAACGAAGAAAATAGGGACAGGGGAAGAAGTTTTGAATGAATATCTTCACCTTTGGAGTGGTATGCCCAAAGATTTTAGTCCCAGAAGTGGAGTCTCTTTCCTGATTAAACGTAAATGGATGAAATTCATTAAACAAATAGAACATATGACAGGGTACTTAAAATAGACATGAACATTTTTCGTCATCAGTTAACTATTTTAGGGGTATATGCGGTAAACGTCAATGCACTTGTGGATGAAAAAAATAAGTTTTTTCAAGATCTCAGTGAAATTATAGCAAGTATTCCGCATCAAAATGAAATTCTATTAATTGGGGATTTTAATAGCAGAGTAGGTAACAGAGAACGCGAAGTAGTAGGTCAGTTTGGAGAGAAAACTGTTAATGACAATGGGAAAAGATTAAAAAACCTTTTTAAGGAGCATGTGCTATATGTAGGGAACACCATTTTCAGTCATAAAAACATCCACAAATACACCAGAATAGATCCAGCAAGAAATACTCAATCAGTAGTCGATTTAGTTGTGGTAAAGAAAGAAAGAAGAGTAAAACTTAATGATGTGAGAGTATACCGCCAACCAGAGTGTGGAACTGATCATCATATGGTAGTGAGCAAACATGTATTTCCTTTTAGAAGTAAACGAAGATCTATTGAAACAGATACCGATATTTTAATTGAACAAAATGACATAAATTTTAAAACAGACCTTTTAAAACAATACAGCGTTGAAATGCTCTACCAAAACAGAATTAACCTTAAACTAGGAAACTCCGAAGATAAAAGTCCCGAAGAAATGTATTATCATCTAAAAGATGTTGTATTTGAAGCGGCTAAGGAAGCCCTAGGAGAAGAACAAGAGAAAAGGAAGTTCATTGAGAAATTCAGTGAAAATTTAGAAAGCTTGATTAAGGAAAAGAAAACATTGTACCTGTCGTGGATTTCAAGTAAGAATGCCCAAACACGAAAGGAATATGTACAAAAAAGAAAAGAAGTTAAAGAATTAGTAAACATTGAAGAAATGAACACTGGGAGAGATTGTGTAGGGATATAGATAATACAATAGGATATAATATGTCAACCCAAGCATGGAAAACGATTAAAAATATGAGAAAAAATTGTTACAAAAGTAAAGTACAAATAATAACTCCTACAAAATGGATTGATTACTACGAACAATTATTACAAGAAAGTAGAGTTGTATACCAAACAATTTGGAATGCACGCATTGGCAAGCATGGGAACCTGAAATCAGTTGGTTTGATGTAAATAGGGCTTTGTCGAAAGCTAAAAACAATAATGCTCCAGGACCAGGTAACCTTAGAATGGAACTTTTAAAATACGGAGGTTATAATATAACTGAATATCTCAAAAATCTTTTTAACAAAATTGAAGTTAGTGGCGATATTCCTCAGGAATGGAATATGTCATATCAGCTCTATACACAAGAAAGGTGACAAAACCCTTTGTGAAAACTACAGAGGCATTAGTGTTATCCATCAACTAGGCTAGGCTATTCGCTAGAATTCTGAAGGAAAAAATACAGAAGGGAATAACATTTAGTGAAGAACAAAGTGGGTTAGGAAGTGGGAGGTCATGTTTAGATAACATCCATTGCTTACGCCAAATAATAGAGAAAAATGGAATATACAATATAGACACACATATGACATTTATTGACCTGGAAAAAGCCTATGACAGTGTTCCTAGATCCAAAATATGGTCAGCAATGAGAAGACTGAATGTTCCAGAAAAATTGATTAATTTGGTTAAAAAAATGTACCAGAATACTGAAGCGTGTATTAAAACGGGGAGGAAAATTACCCAAAGTATTAAAACTAACAAAGGGTTAAAACAAGGATGTAGTTTATCACCACTTCTCTTTAATTAATATATGGAACAAGTTTTGGAAACTTGGTACAAGAAATGCTCTCAAATGGGAGTTCTCATAAATGATAGGTGTTTACATTCTCTACTTTTTGCAGATGATCAGGTCATTATGGCATCAGATCGGGAAGATATGGAGTTTATGCTTAGGAAATTAAAAGAAGAATACGAAAAGTGGGGACTTAAAATTAACCTTAAAAATACCGAATATTTATGCATTGGAGGAGATATTTCTAATATCAAAATTGATGATGACGAAATAACTAACTGTTCAAAATGTAAATATCTGGGGACTATAATTACTGACGATGGGAAAGTTGATGAAGATATAACCACTAGACTCGCAATGGGCAGAAATGCAATCAAATCTCTACATAGCCTTATAAGTAATAATGCGCTACAAGACACAAAGAGAAGAATATTCCACAGTGTAGTGGAAAATATTGTATTATATGGTGCAGAAATGTGGCCTTTAACAAAACGCCGTAGAGACAGAATACGGTCAGTAGAGCTCAACTTCATGAGAAGATCTTTACAGATAACAAAGCTGGACAAGATAAGAAACGAATTGGTATGGGAAAGAGCTGGGGTTCAAACAATCATAACTAGAAGACTAGAAAATACAGCTCTTTAATGGTACGGACATGTCCAGAGGACGCAAAATGAGAGATGGCCAATTCAAATTTTAAACTGGATACCTGAAAGAAGGCGTAGAAGAGGTAGACCTGTTTTGACCTGGAAGGCGTATATACAGGAAGTAATGAATGAGAAAGGACTAGAAGGTCAATGGAATGACCGAAAAATATGTAAATCGAAAACGGCAAACTCTTAGGGGTAGAAACCGTCGAAGAAGAAGAAGATAAAAAACTAATAAGATAAAATAATCGTTTCATCCTCATGACATAACGTTAAATCCAATAGTGATCGCTAATGATCTAGTAGTTGATGCGACCTTAAATAAAAAAAATAAATAAAAAACTTGTATAATCAATTAACGAGTAACAAATGTGAGATGAAAATTAAAAAACGATCTGTTTTCCAAACAATTAATTGTATGAAACAAAGCCAAATAGATGTTAAATCGAGGAATTGTTGTAAATATAATTAGGGAGTCAAATTATTTTAATGTGTTGTTCAGTCAGTTTAACATGTGGAAAGGTGGAGTCATTGATATTTGTTGAATATCGTCCACAAGTCAGTGGGAGTTGTAAATAGTATAAAAGTGTAAAATAAGAATTTTGCGAATTTGGTAATGCCTAAAAATAATCAGAGGCAAGGTTAGCTTTTGCACCAGCTAGTTAAGTAGACGAAAAATTTAGAACTAATCTCAAATTATTTATTTTAAAATGATTATTCAAAGTTGTTCAAACATTAAGGTGGTAGTTGTACTTTTACTCAACGCCAATCACGAATAAGAGGTTCGCGTTCGAGCAACGAATTCCGAGTAGTAGAGTTCTGCCATTTGTGTGTATTTCGAATTGAAGAATACATGATTTTGTGTCGTAGATTCACAATCTTTTATTTCTTAGTCGTAAACTTGCCTGCGTTCTCCCAAACATGCATTCCTAGAAAGCCTCCAAAGAACAATTGAACTAAATCAACTCGACAGGTCTGACGACGGATCGGCAATGAATTGTCGAACGGGATAACGACGCCTGGTCCGAAGAGTTGCAAATGCACGTCGCGCCGCAGGAATTTTGACGGCGGGTTCCGTGACTACATGTTGTACTTGTAGTGAAACGTATTTGTAAATCAGTAGAAATTTGTTTTTGTCCATATTACAACTTATTATTAAAACTCTAGTAATAGAATAACTTCAGTTAAAAAACATGTTATTATGTAGTAACATTCAACTTTATAAACAGGCAGATACAACAAATTCCTTTTCAATCTTCGCTACTTTGCAAAACAATTTTCCGTGTCATACAGACGCGAACAATACAACCGTATACTAAATTCAAACAGTACAGTAGGGTTAATAAGCACGTGTTTCAGTTCTACCACCAAAGATCAATCGTCAGTGAAAGCTGGCATCACTGCTGCGCAGTAGCATAACAAAATAAGTGCGGACTCACCTGCAAAACTTTCATTTGGACTCCCTTTATACAAGAGTATAGCAAACACATGTAATGTTAGAATCTTGAACAATACAAATATCCTTTAACAAATTCTTATTAATCCGTCTATGATTACTACATAAGAAATTAATGTTACTGACAGATTATATTGATTTAGACACAGTTACATAGATACCGGATCGAGAAAAAAATCGTTCTAATGGAAGATGCTGTTTTTAATTTGTTATTGTATCAACTATCGCAGACTATCAGAGAAAGTATTAAGTAATTAATATTTATTACAATTGCAAAATCTTCACCCCAAGAGTGGACCACCTTTAACCTGAGCCTGCCCACATTGCGGGCACTTAGGGTCCCAACGTTACGCCACAGATGCTGTGCTCTGCGTTTACGATGGGAAGAATTATTTTGAGAACTTCTCGATTCAGCTGATGCCATAAAGGGAATCACGCGAATAAAATGACACAGACGGCAAACAGGAAGCGAAGTGACAAAAAAAGATTTTTTCTGCGATCGTATTAAAATGAGGGATTACATGTAAATGTTACATGTGCATATTTACTTAAAACATCTGAAAAGCGTAATGTCATCGTTTAAAGTATTTCTCTGGTTTAATATAAAAATAACAATACCAATATCACGAAGAAATTATTAAAATTACGCCAAGACTCGTATTTTTTATTTGCTTTTTCGAACAAGAAAATAATATAAAAAGCTATGAAAAACATAGGTATTCGTTCAAATAACGACATGTGTAACAAGAGGTGAAATCAAGGGATTGGAGTCAACTGGAACAAACAAAGTTTCGAGAGGGGAGCCGGACGGGCTGATGCACCGAAGACCTGGTCGTCTGGCACGATTCCAAGGCCTTCTGTGTGGTTTTGTGCAATTGTTCCACATTCCATTGAGCTTTGCCTAACGTGGTCTGGCAGTGAGCAGTCGCTAGATTGGCTTCTATATATGGAGTCCGCGGGCCCATTCTCAATTTTCTTCGTCTGGCTGCGCCAGGATGAGCATTTTGCCCGTGGTTTTGTAC
>JAHLJT010009419.1:158978194-158992968 GCA_031308135.1 Acheta domesticus
GTCGATTTGGCAATCTCGTTAATCCTATTAACCACATTGTACTCCCAAGATGACAATGTTTATGTTTTTGAAGGGAAAGTTCATTTCTGTGAGAGTATTTTTACTTAATGCCGACCACACGATGATTCCCAATCGATTATTTCCAATGGTCATAACATTCTCGAGTTTTGTACGTACAAGTTCAGACACTTTATACGTCTACGAAGTGATTGTGTGTATTGTCAGTATGAATAAAAAAATACGATCGATCTTTTCCTGAGGGTTTTTATTGTCCCGCAAACAGTTCTTTCTCGAACACTAAACTAGTGAGTAACAAAAATTGAAATCCATAAAAGGCAGCGTACATTGACTTCAATTTAGGAGTCCTGGAAAAAAGTACACGAAAGGATTAATACGTGCCTTGAATAATTTGTTATTGGACACAATCGTCCATTTCCTTCATCTGTATTTACAGTCATAAAACTCGAAAACAGCATGTATAGTAATAAAGTACACGTTTGCGTACAATTATCTTTTGATTGATCTCAAATTAAAAATGTAAGTGGAGGTGTCATGAAGGTAAAAAACGACCCAAATGCAATATAGAATATTGCCTACTTATACTCAATAGTCGTACTTCTACCCAAAGGGTTATACTCTATTTCTATAATTCGTTTCCGGTTTAATTTAAAATGCAAAATCTGATAAACAATTACGGAAATGAACGAAACTTTCTTTCCATTATTTAATCTTTGATAAATGCTCGTCTTGTGAGTATCCTACTAAACCTTGGCAATATTACTAAATTATAATGCACGCAGAAACTGAAAGAAAACCACGCAGCCTCCAGGCTTGGGAGTCGTGTCTACAGCTCCGTTAGTTATCCAGGAACTCGAGAAATGTGGTAGTCAACCTATTCTAATACCGAGCGTAACGACTGACTTCTCATACTTTGTGTGCCACTGCTTACGACGACGTCCATGAGACTCCAAGGAAGAGATTGAACGCGATTAAATATTTGTTATTCATCTACAGAGTTAAGAAAAAGTAACTTCTTACATTCTGTATGAATAAAGAACAGTTTCAACTACATTAAGAAGTGCAGTATTGGCGATGACGTGTTTTCTGTTAAAATACTTAATATAGTGCAGTGTTACACGAAAATATTTGTATTTGTAATTTTGAGCAGTGCGAGTGTTTCTTTTTGGAAAATCATCTCGTACGTTTTTATTCAAGAGCATTTTTGCATCCGCCGGCCACTGATCATTACCCACTGCATTAAATGCTTAATGGATCTTTGTCCGTGGCTGAGGTCCACAACATCCCCAAGGATGTTGCCCCGATCATCCCACAGAGGAACGGCTTCCCGCGCCCGCGACTGAAGCCAAATGAAAAGCAGGGCACGTGCGCGGCGCGGCGCGGGGCGGCGCGGGGGCCGCAAAAACCTCGCGGGGCCCCGACGACAGCCGCCAGCGCCCCCTGGGACAGTGGCGCGGCGCGGCGGCGGCCTCCGGCGACCGCAATAAATTCAGGGGCGAAGAGTAAAAAGCGAAGCGCAGCGCCCGCGGGCCGTTAATTGCCGCTTCAGACGTCGCGCCGCCGCCGTCGCCGCCGTCGCCGCCCCCGCCACCTCCGCCGCCCCCGCCGCCCCCGCCGCCCCCGCCGCCCCCGCCGCCCCCGCCTCTCTCCGCCGCCCCCGCCTTCTCCGCCGCCCCCGCCATCTCCGCCGCCCCCGCCATCTCCGCCGCCCTCGCCATCTCCGCCGCCCCCGCCACCTCCATCTTCGCACGACCTTCATTAATGACTCCCTCGCTGCTGCTCACGACGCCATCGCCCGGCCGCATGGGATTGTCATCACCTCAAGGATGCTTCCAATTCTTCAGGTATACATTTTAAACAATATTGCAAAACTTGCATGCAGTGCATCAACTGATGTCACTGCATTGTTTTGAACGGAGGTCCTGGTTTCGAATCCCGACGGAAGAAGGATTTTCGATTCTACACAGCTAGTCGAGTTTAGGCGCTGCCTGCAGGAAAATTCTAGCGGCCGGCTGCTCTGAACAGTACTATTCCGTGGTTTCTGCGATCAACACCACGCGAATGCCGGAGCAGTACCCTAACAAACGGGCACGGACCGCCAGCGATCTTTTCTTCCTCTTCCTTGCCCTATCCTTACACGTACATGCACTACACTTGTCGGGGCACAAGTCGGAAGCTTAGAGCTCGTCCCCGCTGGAGCGGTGCCCCGATGGTGCGAGATACCTGGTTAGGATAAGTCCCCCGTTAGCCGCCGTGCGCGCCAATGGTGCCACATCTGGCCATCAGCGCGCAAACGATCATCTCTACCTCACGGAAACATTCACTACAGTTACGGGATCAATATTTCCGTTGTAGCGGCCGGTGTTACTAATAAATTATATGAATATATTTATTTATATGATAAACACATAGTAGATATTTGTTCTCAGAAGAATCTTAAAATGCTTTCAATTCTTCTAGCGCACATTTCAAAAAGTATTCCAAAGAATTTATATTGAGTTTCTCATTCACAAGAACGGAATGTAATTGAAATGTATTGCTGTTGTTATACTATACAAATGCATGGTATTGTTAATCCAAATGACTCGGAAATAATTTATCTTCATCAGGGTAACAAATGCATTATTTTAGGGCCTAGGCAAATTGAAGGTAGATAAGAGCAGCGACCCTGATATAATACACACGCCAGGACAATTCAGATACTCATTATTGGAAGATTCCTCTCTCATCCTAAAATGAAGAGTTCGTCAAAAAAAACAGCAACGTGTATTTGTTCTAAAAATTCCCACTTGATACTTCCATCTAATTTGATTTAAACATTGAAAGTATTTATAAATGTCCTCACCTTGTCACGTTTGGTGTTTACGCGCAGAAATTTGTTCCGCAAACGTAAAGATAACCAAGTTGTGAACTTGTTACTGAGTAAAAAAATGTATTTTAATAATTAATTTTTTTCAATGAAACGTCACCTCGGCCGAGATTCGAAGTCGGGTCTCCTAGAGTACGCCCAGTTGTTCTAACCACTAAGCTACCGAAGAGCAACTGGGCGTAAGCCAAGAGACCCGGGTAACAATTCTTTGAACATATTTAATTATTAAAATTATTAAATTTATTAAATAAGTTTGATTTAGGGAGTGATTAAGACATTTATTCCACGAAAGTCCTGTTATAATACCTTTCGAAATTATTTTGCTACTCCTAAACCCAAATGACAAAACATTTTTGCAATACACTATCGTAAATCGACAAACAAACAAAAAAAGCAACATCGACCACGAAGCTACATAGACGCAAAGCGCCTCGGTTCTCTCCGTGGCAGAGCTAATCAAGAGCGCATAGACGTTCACTCGATGCGAATGCAAAACGTACACACGTACGTAATGCACATCTGTCTGGCGATGTTAGTTGTGCATAAGCGAGCAGTTCGGACTAGGGATGCGACATCGATGTCGATGGTTTCAAAACATCGATGTTTCTAAAAACTATTGACTTTTAAACATCGATATATTGAAATCGATGTTTTTTGAACATCGATATTTTAACATTTGAATGTTTTGTTCAGTGGATGAAAAATTCCCATAACTTCAACTGTGTGTACAAGTTAAAATAGAAAATACCTGATGGTACCACTGTCTTGAGTCCGAACCAAATAAACACTATTTCCTTCATCGAGCAGACAAATCCATCACTGGAGATCATCCTCATGCCCTAGTATTTCCTTCACATTTCGCAACGGAGAGGGCGTTTTAATATGGTTTTCATTTAAATTTTAATTATAAATCAACATGCACCTGCTATTGTCAAATTAAATTTTGTTGCGTAGGAATTTAATGTTAGTCACTGAATCAACTTTCAAACATAGACGTTTAAACATATCCATAGTTTTTGGTCGATGTATTGTGA
Organism: Acheta domesticus; assembly: GCA_031308135.1. Classification (NCBI taxonomy): domain Eukaryota; kingdom Metazoa; phylum Arthropoda; class Insecta; order Orthoptera; family Gryllidae; genus Acheta; species Acheta domesticus. The sequence goes on from JAHLJT010009419.1 coordinate 158,982,116, forward strand.
ACAGCGATGTTCGACAACGTCGATTGTCGTTGTAGCATCAGTAGTTCGGACTGCGTCAGGCAGGAGGCAGACACTTGCCTTGCGCCGCGCTGCCGCCAGCGCCGCGCCTGTCATGCGAAGTGTTATATGGTTAGCTGCGAAGCAGCCCAGCTTCCCGACTTTATACTCGAGCATACGTATTCCGAGTGGCTAAGAATGAAATATTGAGAGGACATGCTCAAGAACTCAGCTTGGGTGCAAACGAAATTTCCTTTGTGATGTTCAAAGTGAATTATTTTAATGAATATTAAACACGTTGGCTCGTACAGCTGATTCAATTTCAGAATTAACTGCAAGAATTTTGCAGCATTCTGAAACTGAATCCAAAGTACAAGCGAATGTGTTTATTTAATAGGAACAAAATGTTTGAAAAGAACAGGGTATAGCTTAGGGTAACATGAGTTTCCATTAAATATCATACAAGTTGACTTAGTTACTTAGAATTGAATGCGACAGTTTCCTCTCTAGTAAATAACAAACATAACATTGCAGTTCCGACAATTTTCTCCGAAATCTACAAATTTTTAATGCTATAGATTTTTCAATAATTAATTTATTTTTTAATTAATTATTAACATTTTTTATAAAGATTTCAAAATGTTTGCGTATAAACGTTTACGAGATTTGAAGTTATGTTTCTAAGTAGATGTAATATGAAGAAACACCTTTGTGATTCACTGAAGTTATTAATTTTTTCTGAGAAAAATGTAGAGCTTTTGCATCCTTAACATGCTGAAAATAAAGCATTGGGTGTTTATATGAGGAACATCCTCAGCAGTACTTTTGGACATTATTGCTTCGATTTTCTAATTCTGTCCTGGAAGCTCTCCTTGAAGCATTTACAAAGAATTCAAATATTAACGATACAAAAATAAAGACAAACTTATGGAACAAATTCTGATTAATTTTACAACTTGCAATATCCACCCAACTACTTAACTATACTAACATTTCATCAAACGATTTTGTAGTAAGAATCACAATTTGTTGGATCTCTAACCTTTGAGGTTGCTTAAGATTTTTCGATGGTATTGCTGTTTCTGTCAAAAAAACGAATTAACACTGGGGAACAAGGAGGCCGCATATTTTGGATGTATATTTAAAAGAAACCAACATTAGTTGATATGCGATAAATACTGAACAAAGTCGTACCATTCTCTCAGCTTCCTACACTAATAATTATTTTTCAGTAGAAGTTGGTTATGTATCATCTAGGGACTGCACTAAACAGTTTCACTGCCTCCACCTTCCTCTGTAACTCACTGCCCACACAATTGTTTTTTGTTGTTTTTTTTTTTGCAATCGAATAATTAATGATGAGGGAAACCAAAAATAATGGCCTTATCATGATTGGAGTTGCAATGCCAGGAAAACGATTTCGAGCGAGCAAATTTCCGAGAATTCATAGGCGCAGAGACTTCGTGCTAAATCCATGAATTTGTTATGGACGTTTATGATTGGTTTTGATGAAAAAGCTGGGCATGCCGTAAAAGAACCGTTATAAGGATTTGGGCTTCCGTATAAAACAATGAAATTCTGTAATCTTTGCAAAGGCAAAATTGTAGCAGATATTCGGTCATGGTTCTCTCTCGCAATCTTACACTTAAATTCATCGCGCTTTGGGACCTACAAGACCAACGAGATGTACTTCGGGAGGACTTTGTTGTTGGCAAAAGCCGTACCCAGACGCAATGAATCAACCATCTCCCAGGTAGCGAACTACGCACGAATGTCCGAATTTCGCTGCCTCTAGCATTCCGCTTGACATGCCACATTGGCGGGTTGACATCCGCCTCCCTGGCACGGCTGCCAAGCGAGTGCGTCGTACCTACTCTCTGTCCGCCGAGGAACACACCCACCACTCGCTGACGGGGTTGTAAAAGCGAAGGAATGAAATACGGTAAGAAAGGAGCAGCGAGTCGTAAAAACGTAAACACTGGAGCAGCTACCGCCTCCCCCGCCCCGCCCCGTCCCGCGTGGCGAGGCTCCCTGCCGTGCGGTTGCGTCTGTTTACAGGAATAACTCGTTAAATCCCAACGACGATATGACGCACCGGCTCAGACGGCGCTTCAAGCGGTGGGTTACGGAGCGAGAGATGATTATGGCGCACTGTGCGGGGCGCGTATGTTTTCGCTAAGTCCCCTTGCGGTTAGCACGTGTTGCAGTTTCTGAATTCGCCACAATGATGGTGTACAGAATAAAGTGAGTCGGTCTTACCACAAAAATGTCAAGAATACGGGCAGATGAAGTCAATGAGAGGTAATATGGAGTGTCTCGTGTTACAAAAAGCCACATCAAAGTTATCTAATATTATTAAATAAAAACATTCACATTTAATTTAAGGAACGTTTGACGTTTGGTTTAAGTTTCAGAATTCTCCTAAGGGCCAAAAATCAAACACGTTTAGTTCTAGCTTAGTAATGATTAAAGCAGACAAAACAAATTGAACAGACAAAGGTACAGATAAAATTACTTTTTACATTAGTTTCTATTAACAATCCCTTCTATTTATATTTGCAATGTTTTGATTTCACATGGTTGGAGTCTTCATTATGTTATGGGTAACATCTAAAAACGTAATCAAAATTTCAGCACTGGTCTGCGTAAAAATAGACAGACCGAAACGGCGCAAACACTTGGAAAAGGTAATAGCATGAACATTCTCTTAATGAATCGATAAAAGTAATCTTTCTCCTGTCTATTATACATGTTTTCCAGCAATGTAGAATTTTATACCCGTGGACGTCTACATTTCAGTTTCTTGAAATATAAATATTTTATCAAAGACGATTTCATTTTCACACAGTGGATGTTTTGTGAAGCTTCATTTTTACACTCGTGCTAAAATGTACCCATTAAAGCACTAGTGTAAATATGATTTAATTAAAACCTTTTTCTCGCAAGCGAAACTTATTTGCAAGCGATAGCTTGTAATGAAACAAGTACGTAACTTTACAATATTAATTATTTATTTATATTATGCAGTAATAGTCTCTGTAACATTTCTGAGGGAAAATAAAAGATATTTTTTAAGTCAGAGCTCAGAAGCCAGGTGAGAGATATTTCTACATTTACTCTCTGAATTAAGACACGTTCGCAAAAAAATTTAAACTAATTTATTTTTTAGGTTAAAATATATAACCACATTTCCATTTTTCTGTCACTGCGTCAATATTTAAGTATTGTACGTGTTCATAAGTACCTTTGAATAATTTCCTGGTAGAACCAAAGCTACGTTGTTTTCCGCGAGTCTTCTATTTGTGTGGCTGATTTTAAATACAGAACTAGCTAAAAATAATCAGTCATAAACGATATAAAAACGATAGTAACAATAAAAATAAATGATCCATAGTAAAGTAAATCGCACATGTGGGCAAAGAAATATGTTTGACAAATTCCTATAATGTTTGACAGTAATTCAAATACACAATTTTAAAAAAGTTTTGTAAATAGTTTCGACGATAGAGGTTTCATATATCATATTGAAAAAGGCATCGCTTTTGTATCGCCAGACGTAAGCCGTTTTAATTGTGATATTCACATCAAACGAATTTCAAATAACTGTGCATGTTTCCTTTCGTACTTTTGTAGAGATACCGAAATCCTTGGGCAAACACGTAACAAAAAATATACACTTAAATTTATTCCTATTTAAGAATAAAACACAGAAATCTATTTAAGAATAAAGACACAGCAATGGCAATATTTGTTTCGACAAGTTTAGAGGAATTGAAAATAAAAGAGCCCAAGCTTGATCATTATACTTTACGTTTATTGCTCAAAGAAAGATTTTTCCACTATGCTAGAAACGAATCGATCATGCTTCAATACGGTGAAATCTGACTGGTCCAGGCGAAACTTACGTTCCAGCTTACGTTTGCCATTGTGAATGCTGGTTTTTACGTGTAAATTTTACAGCAAAGTTTACGGGATTACGTTACGTTGAAAGTTTGCGTAGTGAATGACGCCTATCGGAGGTGAGCGCGGAAGCAGTGGATGCTTCGTTCGGGGCCACTGTGCAGCTTCCGCAGGGGTACGGGGCGACCGCGGAGGAAGAGAGGAGGTGGGGGGGGGGGCGTGAGGTCGCGCCCTAAGAAAGCGGCGACCGCGCGCTCGAGTGCAGGGCCGTGTAGCGCCGGCGGGGTGGGGCGGGGCGGGGGCGGGGCGGGGGCGGGGGCCTGGGCGAGGGGGGCGGCGCTCGTGGGTTTACGCCGGCCGTAAAGGCGTGGGGGCGCTTGCAGCCCTCCGGTACCGGAAATTCCTTGCGGCGGCGGCGGGGGCGGCTACAGGCCTCCACCTCCGCTGTCGCCATCTGCCGCCGCTTCGTTCGGCGCGCGCTCCCCTCGTGGGCTCGATGGACTTCCCAAGGAGCTCCTCGCCGCTTCGGGACACGCGTCGCTCCTATTACTCCCGCGAACGCATTCCAGGAAGACGCTGAAGGGCGCGATGCATTTCATTAAGAACCTACACAGTAATAATGTGTTTGAATGGTATCCACTAAAAAAAAGGAAAATGCATTTTTTGAAGCATAATTCATGAGAATTTTCATTTTTGGAGGAGGAAAGATCAGCAAACAACCGGACGTTTCTGACATCAACAACCTTCAAAACTCTCGTTAAAACAATATGCTTCTAGCTCAAATCGAGCACTTTTTCCCATAATATGACATTGTATTTCTGATATCTACTCGAGTTGCAATTATTGTTTCAACTGTATCCGCTTCCAATGTATTCGCCACGTGGCCGCGACGATGATGACGTCTCGGCTACGTGGTTTATTGAAACGTATTATGTTCAACATCTGAATTTCCCTTTCCCTACGAGAAATACTGACACTGCACTCCCCTCAACATTGATCCTTCTGAAAAGATCTTAAGCCATGACATAGAATATTTGGCGTTCACAAGAGTTGTACAGTCATTTCCTTGGTTCTTACTACGTGAACTGTTATATAGTGTTAAATCTGACGCGATTTCTGAAACAACGAATTAACTGAATGCGATTTTTTCAACTTTGTTTTGCTAATTAACGTACAGCTTTTGGTACGCCATTGCGTCCCCACACCTTCTGCGTTGTTCAGACCGAGTGTTCTTCTCCGTCGTCTGCACTCCCTCGATACTCCGCCCTCAAAGGGGCCTCGTCAGGGTCTTTAGTTTCTTGTGCCGTTCAAAGGGCGAAACAGTGTGTCCCATTTCCCGCATCCCACGAACACTGCCACTCGCGGATTCAATAGGTTTGTTTTGCCCCGCCAGCGGAATGGAGAAAGGGACAACAGAGGACTGCAAGTCTAAGGGGACAACAACGTCCTCCGAACGTAACAGCCGGTGTGACCAATGGAATTAATGACTTAGAACGTAGGGCATTTAGAGTCCCAGGCGACTGACCTGAGCTCGCGTGGAGGGTGGGTGGGAGAAAGGGAAGTATGTTTAGTAAGGCTCACGAGTGGAGAGGGAGCGTTTCCGGTTGTGTTCGTCGGGTCATAAAACGCGAAGAGGTCGCTTTTTCGGCGGGACAAAAGGCCATTACAACATTAAGAGGCGAGTATTCGATTTCAAGACGCCGCCACGACTAATCTCGTGACGCCATTTAAACTTTCGCGACCCAGTTCTATGAAGCCGGCGGCGGAGACAGTGACGGCGGCGGTGGCGGCGGCGGCGAAGGCAGGCAAGACGCGCGTTGAGACACAATGAAGTTGCAAACAAGATGCAACGCAACGGAACCGCCGGGAACTGTGTCTTCGTAGTCAGATTGCGTTGACGGGTGCGTCGCCTCCTTGGGCGTGCGTGTGGGGGGAAGGGGGAATTGAGTGTGTCGCAGAAGCAGGGAAGGGGTGGGTGGGGAAGAGGAGGGAGGAGACGACAGCAGCGAAGCCTGAGGGAGGAACACCGCAAACACAGCGCTGCGAGAGGCGGAGTAATGCAGGAGCTGTGCGGCTGAGTTGTGAATACCGCTGTCATTTCGGGGTGGCTGCTGTCTGCGAGCTTGTCTGCTTTTTGGTACAGCTGTACGGGCACGTGAGAGCCAACTCCGTTTGCCTCCGATTTTCACCTCCATGCGAGCACATAAGAAGCCTAACGTTTCTTCCTGTGAAGGTTATGTGTTTCAAGAAGACGTTGCAATATGTGAACCAATGAATGGATTTTTCTAAAATTTCAAAATGGGTTGCATAATCTCGCCAGTAACCCGCCTGTACGCTAAGACAACTACTGAATACCATTAGTTTATCAGAATACTATAATAAACAAAATGCCGTAGTAAGAATGTGCTATAAATCTACAAATAATTCAGAAATTATCTGTCAGGGAGATATGATATATTTCGTACTTGCATTAAATATTTTTCACGTCCAATACAATGGATCGTTTCAGGTCTGGAAAGCAAGAGCAAAGATCAAAATTGCACATACGTAAGAGTAATGAAAATGATCTCCGGATAGAATATATAGCGATTCTGGACTCAAGCTGAATCACTACTCCAGGATCAGAGTTTTCCGGTAAATTTCATACATTCTACAGAAAATTCCAAAAACATGGAAGATTTTCCCATCGAAATTTATCTTGAGTATTTATTATGTAATACATCTACAAGATTTACATAACAACCTCATGCAAGAAAACTCAACACCTGAACTTCACGAATCGTTTATAAGTATCCCTCATTTTCTGCAAGCTTAGAAACTTTTGTTTGGACACGCTTTGTGCTCTAAATATGAGCTTCTCTGAAAGCGTCACGCTCACACAAGCGTGATAATTTCAGGAATCGCGCTGTGCAAGTTAGCCATCGCAAGCAACGATTGATGTGTTGGGCCGAGTACTGAGTTCAAAAGGCAGTTCCTGAAGTGTGCTAAGCATAACGCGTTGGGAGTGTTTGGTCTCATAGCTTTCATTAATGCAATGGAAATACTTGTAAATGTACGAATACGATAGAAAAACAACGTAATAGTAAATTTTGTTATGTAGACAATTTTCTCAATTTTGTTAAATATATTGTTTACTAGATTTAAAAGGACCATACTCTATATTTTCGACATTCGACAATTACTTGCATGTTAATACAATACCCGATAGGATACAATACCCGATAGGAAACATGCATTATTGAGGACGAGGTCCGTGCTCCGTTTCTTCGGTACTGCTCCGCCATAAAACCGGTACCTGAGAATAACAACATATGACTAACAGTGTTTGGACCCTACTTTGTAGCTAGAACAGAAAAGCCTCCGAAGTCAGGACTCAAACTCCAGGACTCTCAGGCCAGTCACTGTTGAGGCAGTTCTTGCCGAGAGCTCACTCGCTTTATTTATTTACGGAATATATTAACGTCTGTTATGTTGTTTTAATGGTAGTAGTTTTCTGACCTTATTAAAAGCGGACACTAAAATATTTTTTAACAACTTTTTTTGACGATTCCATCCTAGATGGAATCTTTTAAAAAACTATAGGATCCTGGTTTGTTGAAAACATAAAAAAAATTAATTTACCATTTTATAAAAAAATGTCGATGTTATAAAAAACACTGGACGTGTATGTGAAGTTGCAAATACCACGTAGCCTTTTTGCTAACTGATTTTTTGAAATATGTAAATTTATTTTGCTTAAAAAGTAGAAGAAATTAGCGTGGTTTGATTTGGGCATATATCATTTTCATTATATACAACTATTAAATACCTGAACCAAGAAAATAAATCATTCCACAACTTTGTAATAATATTCGAATACGTAAATAATAAGCATGTAAAGCATCTAATTTTTTTCAAATTTTTATTTTTATATCTTCATTGTTAGACAGAAATGGTATTGTAAGTACCTACAAGACACTAGAATAAAAAATTATTACTGACAAGTGTGGTTAACTCATATTATTTATTTTTTTAAGTGATCTTAAACTGGCATCTACAGCATACAGGTGAATTTTTTCCACAAAAAAACGAAGAAAAAAAAACAGAATTAGAAAATCGTACCCCCTTCTCCTGGAAGATACAACACGATACGGTTTAAAAAAAAACGCCTCGAAAAAGCTAATAAACCCTTAAAAACCTACAAGTTGTAACTTATTCACCACACCGAAGGGTTCTTCATAGTACCAACAAGCTGTGAGACTCGCTGGCACAAATAGTAATTATTAAATAACCGATAAAAGAATGAGGTACTTGTAAGTACCGTCAGTAATCACGGGTTACGTACCCATTTTGTCGTTTTATATACATATTTTTCCGGACTCTAGTTATCACCATTTGGCGCGCGATTAGGGTTTTGCTCCGGTTGCTGGTGGACGTCGTTTGAGACATCGTCCTCGGGGCTGCCAAAGAGCGCACCGCGACGCGACGCGACGCGACGCGTCGCCCTTTTTCTGCTGCCTCCGACGGCGCCGCCGTCGCCGTCGCGCCGCCAGCACTGCGGCACTCGACGTGGCGGGCGCCGGCAAAGTGACGCGAGGGAGCGTCATTACCCAAGTTTGATGGCGGCGCGGCGCCGCTCCCCGGGAGGAAAGCGGCGCGGCGGGTGCGAGTTCGAGACTCACTCGCGCGCCCCCCGCGGCGGACCAAGGAACTCGCGCGACGGGAGAGCTCTCGACGACGACGACGACGACGACGACGACGACGACGACGACGACGACGACGACGGCGGCGGCAGAGGCGACGGTGGAGATAGCGATGGTGGAGGAGGAGGAGGAGGCGGCGGAGGCGGCGGCGGAGATGAACGTCGGAAATTCTATGAGTTCGCTGACCCGAGCGGTGCGGCCTACGAAGCACACAGCGTTTAAGAGCACTCTGAAGTGAGTAAGAAACAAATCGACTCATATGCTTAATTCGAAGAAGAACGCATCTGATTGATCTATGAATGTCGAGGTTTTTATTCGTTTTAGAGATATGCAAACTTCTGCCAGACGCCCCAAGGAAGAATTTTTTCCAGTTGTCATGCCTTAGAAGTCGAAATGGAGACTCACTCGAGTCCACTGCGTTCGATGTAGCGAGATCGCTAGCCTATGCGATTGTACACTCAATATTATTGCAATAGAGTTCACAAACACCCATGAAGGAGAAACGTTTAGAGAACAAATTATTACTTATTGGAAACATTTATCAATTTTCGTATTCGTACATCTAACAGAAAAGATGCTCTCAAAATTACAATGACGATAATATCAAATATTCTTGAATGAACTGCGCAATATAAAACAAAGTGCTAACTCCAAAATATCAAGCCCCTTTTCTCTATTTCTGAGCATCGGAATGGGAGTAGTGTGCGCTTGTGGCGGAAGCAAGGCATGGCGTTGGCGGTGGCGGCGGCGGCGGCGGCGGCGGCGGCGGCGGCCGGCGGCGGCGGCGGTGGCGGTGGCGGAGGCGGAGAGGCGATGCGGGGGCGATGGCGGTGGCGGGGGCGGGGGCGGTGGCGGCGGCGGGGGCGGGGGCGGTGGCGGCGGCGGTGGCGGTGGCGGTGGCGGTGGCGGTGGCGGTGGCGGTGGCGGGTGGCGGTGGCGGTGGCGGTGGCGGTGGCGGTGGCGGTGGCGGAAGCGGAGGCAGTAGCGGTAGCGGCGGCGGCAGCGGCGGCGGCCGTGGAGGAGGCGGTAGCGGAGGCGGAGGCGGCGAAGCCAGAGGCGCCGGAAGGAGGCACTCGGCACGAGAAGATCTTTACGAGACCAGGAAGCCACCGCCTTCCCAGAAAAGTTGCGAAGTCTTCCAGACGCGCGCGCACGTCCCTAGAAGACAGCGTAGACATCCCGTTCACCAGTCACCACCGCACCACATCCCCAACCGCATTCACCTTTGCCCTTCCCGACCCCTTCTAACGCTGATAAAATTATTTTTCTCTTTACTATTAGCAGCCTTAATATGAAATAATACTAAGCAAATATTAACAGCCTTAAATTTTAATTATTTTAAATTTTCAGAAGTATCTACTCTTAATGACCTATTAATTATAAGACACTTATTCTTACAACATAGATACAAATTTGCATCGTCATGAACCTCACCAAAAATTAATAATTCTTTCAATTTTTATACTAACAATATATGATATGGTAATGTGAAAGATAACAAAGTATAACAGCAAAAACAAATATAATTGGCAATATGTCACACGCGGAAAAAAAAATAAACATCTCATATGTTTCCGTTGGCAAACGGTGAACATTGAACTGTTTGCTAAACACGAAACGTCAAACAGTTGTTGTGAAATACAGCACAGTTGGTGCCATTTCGATAAAGCGCGCGAGTCTGCGCGTGTTGGAATGAGCAGCGCTCTTAAGCGAGATCGTAAAAGACGAGCAGCACGGACGCCGTCGTTAATAGCCGGCGCGCCGCGGGGCGGGGCGTCTGGTCGCTAGGACGGCATGACGGACGCGGCGGACGGTGACGGCCTAGGCATGCGACATCAATGTCGATGTTTTCAAAAGATCGATGTTTCTATAAAAATATCGATGTTGTAAACATCGGCACCATTATTTATGTGTTCGAACCATACGACGCGGATTGCACTGCCTTCATTGAGCAGTCTGATGCTCACCCGAGATCATGACAACCTGATAACCTTCGTCTTTCATAGTTTTTCGCAAACGGGGATGCGTTTTTAACAATTTTAAGTTAAATTTTAATTATAAATTAATACACTAGATCAAATTAATTTTGTTGCACACAAATTTAATGTTTGAGGTTATTAAACCTGCTTTAAAACATCGATGTATTTTGTTCGATGTATTATTAATATCAATGTTTTAATTGTGAACGTCGCTGTTGCATCACTACTAAAGACGAGCAACGTAGACGCTGTCGTTAATAGCTGGTCGCTAGAGGACGGCACGACGCGGCGCGGC
>JAHLJT010009419.1:158993968-159001468 GCA_031308135.1 Acheta domesticus
GCCCAAATTGTAAACAGTGATTTCAATATTTTTGTATTCCTTTGTTTTTATTATGTCAATTTGTATTGACTATGCCATTGTCAACCGTTTCAACATCTGTATTGCTCCTGACAAGGCACATGCTGAGTTCATAATAAATGTATGAACTACGAAAGTTTTAATTCTCAAAATCAACCTAGATTGATCTTATACGGTCCAAACATATTTAATCGTACCATCTACGTATCTACAAAATAATAATAATAATAATAAAAACAATAATAATAATAATAATAATAATAATAATAATATACCCGAGTGAAATATGCACAAATATCACTTTACGAAACAATCGTAATAATATGAGACAATACTGTACGAAATTCGACCTCATAAAATCTACACATCCAGCTTGCTGTTTCACTGCTGTAGAACACGAAAATACGAATATAAAATGTTAGCCAAGACTGATAATAGAATTTAGTGGCTAAAGATTGACGAAAACACGGCAGAATAGCATTTCAGCCTATCCGTAATAGCAAATAAGGGAAGTCGAAACATATTTAAAATTTCATTACACAATATACCTGAACCCCGCAACGCGTGATATCCTGTATATTTGCAGACAAGGAAACGGGCATTTACGTGCTACAGATCTGATCCAAACTGCGATTACGAGACCTCTGTGCAATCTACGGTCGCACTGCAATGCGGGAAAACTCGTAATGTTCAGTTCATGGAACATGGAAACGGGTGATATCAGGTATAATAACCGAGGCGCAGTTCAAAGATTTGGAGCAGTGATTACTTCGTAAACAAATCGTACCAAAAGATAACATTCCTGCCACCTTTGTACACGCAAATTCGCCGTTCTTTCTTGGAATGGGAACGTGAATTATAACGAAAGACTCGCTTAAGAAACTCTTTTAAAAATAAATAATTTTACTTAAGCAGGTGGCTTGCCTCTTCCCCAGTCTTCAGTTTGTTTGATGCACTCGTCACTGCGAATAGCGATATCATTGCTAATAGCGATATTTTTATTGTAGCCCCTTTTTTTATTTTCTATTGAGATACTCTATTTAACTAAGTATGAATAAACCACATAACATGGTAACAAACCTGAAAAATACATTTTGGCATCTTATAAATGAGTGCCAAACGATATCAAAAACACCTTTCTTGTACCGGAAGTATTTTGGAAAAAGTTGAACAATACGAATTGATCTCTTTTCACTGCAATTAAATTGTCCACAATGTTTGTCTGCAAATGTTAGTTTTGTTACACGTGTGACAGTCTTTGTAACACAAAATGTAATTTTACCACCATAAGACTCTCTAGGCTAATTTGCAAGAAAAGCATTATGTGAAGAGCAAAAAACTAGTTCAGTGACAGAATATGATTGCATATGGATCTTCACAGATTGTAGCAGAAATAACGTCTACTTTAATCTTAAAATGATTAAAAGCACTAATACGTTCCTAAATATCTTCCCCAATGTATGCATGAGGGAATGAGCCGTACATTTTAATAAGATTGGAAAAAAGGAATGGAGAAAAAGAAAATTAAAACAGTAAAGATCTCATGATAATGAACAACATGAACCCTGCTGTACTGTACGGGTCTATACGACCCGAAAAGAAATTTGTTTAGCTCTCTCAGCCATGCTTAACTACTGAGCATTCTGATACTTCCTTTGTTTAGATATCTTTAAATGTTTGTAAGATTTGTATACCTATTTGTTATAGTTTTCCTAAAAACGTAATTGTTATATATATTGTTCGGGTCTACATGATCTGAGAGTCAAAATTCAACTAAACTAACTAAGAAGGTATGAGAACTGGAAATATTGCAGTAAAAGTATGTTTTGATCATATAAACGTACACTGGCAAGTTTACTCCGGTTTCTTGGGAAGAAAGGAGAATAAAACCAGGGCATGAGAGATCAGCTTGGTTGTGTAAGTAGTTTACTCAAATGGCAATTTTACGTACGATTATTTAAGTACGTCATAGTATTTTGAACAGCTCTAGAAATAAAAATGAAAATCCTGGGCACATGAAAAAATTAAGCCAGAACTTGAGTTCAAGTAAGCAATAGAAAACCCGAAGTATTTCCTTTTTCATCTTATTCCTTGCAGTAAACTCTTTCCGAAGAATGAAAAAAAGTGAAGAACTTCAGGGTATTTCCTCGAGACAAAAAAATTAGTAATCCTGTCACACATAAAAACAAATTACTTTGAACGTCAAATAAAATGAAAGGAGCTCCTGATACCCGTACCAGTTTACTAGTGCATTGACTTGCAGAAGGATAATTAATCACTTACCATTCATTCTGTGTACACATACAACTGGCATTTTCACTCACAAGATTTTGCGAAATTGATTATTCAATAAATTCTGATAGGAATTGAGAAAGAAATTAACACATTGATTTTGGTGGACCTGGATAAGCCTACCATTCTATGACTGCAAATTAGGCTTTTTAAAGTCCACTTCACTAAATGGTTGAGGTATGACTTTGTTGCATGCTAATGGAGTGGAATATTTTCAACTGTGTTTGATGCACACAAGTAGACAGGGAGATAGAACACCGTGAAAGAGTATTATCGTTTTGTTACAACACTGTGACTTAGATTATTCTGGTTCACAGCCATTGCGTTATAAGTATTGGACTTTGGAAATTTCAACAATAGCTTCAAGCTTTACTGGTCATATGCAATAGTTGCACTTTTTTTTCCAAAAGACAATATATGTATATATTGAACCGAAGCCGAATATATGCCCCGCCCACGCATCAAGAACCCTAGAAAACGAGTTTGAAATGTTTGTTTCAGGCGGTGTGCCAAGTTGAATGTGGCGCGTTGGCGACGTCACCGCTTGACGTCTGCATCAGTCAAGCCGAGCGGAACCGACGCTGACCTATAAATTAGTAAGATAAGATAAAAAACTAGGGGTCCAAATGGGTGACTTTGGGTCCTGGTGGGATATACTGAGGCTCATAGGTATACACTATTAAATGCCAGGAAAAGCCCCCCTGTAATGGGGAGCCTTTGTAGCAAGGCTGAGTCATCAAGTCCCTTCCCAAACCTCGTGGTGGCCCTGGATGCGCTGCGTGGTGAGAACCCGTAGAGTAACGAAGAGGGTGGGACGAAAGGCGAGTTTCCGGCGCCTTAAAACGGGAACTCGGAGCTAAGGGAAGGAAAACCCTGAGAGAAAACCAAGGGGGGAGGGGGGCCTCCGTAGGTGTGGTAAAACCAACCTTCCTAACGGATGAAAACCCTGACAAAAAATCATCTGCCTCCAGGATTGGACATGGGGTTGGACGCAGGGCTAACACCCCGGCTCCGTAAAAGAAAGTTTGTTCAAAGCGATTTAAATATGCCTCGGACCGGACCATAATCAAATTTACGACAAAGGCTTCGAAAAACGGACAATGAACATTGGTACGTGGAATATACAAGGCCTGGGAACAAAACAGAGGGAGGTCATCTCAAAAATGAAAAACTGAATCTGGACATAATTATTCTTACGGAAACGAAGAAAATAGGGAAGGGGAAGAAGTTTTGATATGAATATCTTCACGTTTGGAGTGGTATGCCAAAGATTTTAGACCAGAAGTGGAGTCTCTTTCCTGATTAAATGTAAATGGATGAAATTCATTAAACAAATAGAACATATGACAGGGTACTTAAATAGACAGGAACATTTTTCGTCATCAGTTAACTATTTTAGGGGTATATGCGGTAAACGACAATGCACTTGTGGATGAAAAAAAAAGTTTTTTCAAGATCTCAGTGAAATTATAGCAGTATTTCGCATCAAAATGAAATTCTATTAATTGGGGATTTTAATAGCAGAGTAGGTAACAGAGAACGCGAAGTAGTAGGTCAGTTTGGAGAGAAAACTGTTAATGACAATGGGAAAAGATTAATAAACCTTTTTTAAGGAGCATGTGCTATATGTAGGGAACACCATTTTCAGTCATAAAAACATCCAAATACACCAGAATAGATCCAGCAAGAAATACTCAATCAGTAGGTCGATTTAGTTGTGGTAAAGAAAGAAAGAAGAGTAAAACTAATGATGTGAGAGTATACGCCAACCAGAGTGTGGAACTGATCATCATATGGTAGTGAGCAAACATGTATTTCCTTTTAGAAGTAAACGAAGATCTATTGAAAAAGATACCGATATTTTAATTGAACAAAATGACAAATTTTAAAACAGACCATTTTTAAAACAATACAGCGTTGAAATGCTCTACCAAAACAGAATTACCTTAAACTAGGAACTCCGAAGATAAAAGTCCCGAAATGAAATGTATTATCATCTAAAAGATGTTGTATTTTGAAGCAGCTAAGGAAGCCCTAGGAGAAGAACAAGAGAAAAGGAAGTTCATTGAGAAATTCAGTGAAAATTTAGAAAGCTTGATTTAAGGAAAAGAAAACATTGTACCTGTCGTGGATTTCAAATAAGAATGCCCAAACACGAAAGGAATATGTACAAAAAAGAAAGAAGTTAAAGAATTAGTAAACATTGAAAAAAATGAACACTGGGAGAGATTGTGTAGGGATATAGATAATACAATAGGATATAATATGTCAACCCAAGCACGGAAACGATATGAGAAAAAATTGTTACAAAAGTAAAGTACAAATAATAACTCCTACAAAATGGATTGATTACTACGAACAATTATTACAAGAAAGTAGAGTTGTATACCAAAACAATTTGGAATGCACGCATTGGCAAGCATGGGAACCTGAAATCAGTTGGTTTGATGTAAATAGGGCTTTGTCGAAAGCTAAAAACAATAATGCTCCAGGACCAGGTAACCTTAGAATGGAACTTTTAAAATACGGAGGTTATAATATAACTAAATATCTCAAAAATCTTTTTAACAAAATTGAAGTTAGTGGCGATATTCCTCAGGAATGGAATATGTCATATCAGCTCTATACACAAGAAAGGTGACAAAACCCTTTGTGAAAACTACAGAGGCATTAGTGTTATCACATCAACTAGGCTAGGCTATTCGCTAGAATTCTAAAGGAAAAAATACAGAAGGGAATAACATTTAGTGAAGAACTAAGTGGGTTAGGAAGTGGGAGGTCATGTTTAGATAACATCCATTGCTTACGCTAAATAATAGAGAAAAAATGGAATATACAATATAGACACACATATGACATTTATTGACCTGGAAAAGGCCTATGACAGTGTTTCCTAGATCCAAAATATGGTCAGCAATGAGACGACTGAATGTTCCAGAAAAATTGATTAATTTGGTTTTAAAAAAATGTACCAGAATACTGAAGCGTGTATTAAAATGGGGAGGAAAGTTACCCAAAGTATTAAAACTAACAAAGGGTTAAAACAAGGATGTAGTTTATCACCACTTCTCTTTAATATATATATGGAACAAGTTTTGGAAACTTGGTACAAGAAATGCTCTCAAATGGGAGTTCTCATAAATGATAGGTGTTTACATTCTCTACTTTTTGCAGATGATCAGGTCATTATGGCATCAGATCGGGAAGATATGGAGTTTATGCTTAGGAAATTAAAAGAAGAATACGAAAAAGTGGGGATCTTAAAATTAACCTTAAAAAGACCGAATATTTATGCATTGGGAGGAGATATTTCTAATATCAAAATTGATGATGACGAAATAACTAACTGTTCAAAATGTAAATATCTGGGGACTATAATTACTGACGATGGGAAAGTTGATGAAGATATAACCACTAGACTCGCAAGGGGCAGAAATGCATCAAAGCTCTACATAGCCTTATAGTAATAATGCGCTACAAGACACAAAGAGAAGAATATTCCACAGTGTAGTGGAAAATATTGTATTATAGTGGTGCAGAAATGTGGCCTTTAACAAACGCCGTAGAGACAGAATACGGTCATGTAGAGCTCGACTTCATGAGAAGATCTTTACAGATAACAAAGCTGGACAAGATAAGAAACGAATTGGTATGGGAAAGAGCTGGGGTTCAAACAATCATAACCAGAAGACTAGAAAATAAAGCTCTTCAATGGTACGGACATATCCAGAGGACGCAAAATGAGAGATGGCCAATTCAAATTTTAAACTGGATACCTGAAAGAAGGCGTAGAAGAGGTAGACCTGTTTTGACCTGGAAGGCGTATATACAGGAAGTAATGAATGAGAAAGGACTAGAAGGTCAATGGAATGACGAAAAATATGTAAATCGAAAACGGCAAACTCTTAGGGGTAGAAACCGTCGAAGAAGAAGAAGTTAAAAAACTAATAAGATAAAATAATCATTTCATCCTCATGGACATAACGTTAAATCCAATAGTGATTGCTAATGACCTGGTAGTTGATGCGACCTTAAATAAAAAAAAATAAATAAAAAACTAGTATAATCAATTAACGAGTAACAAATGTGAGATGAAAACTAAAAAACGATCTGTTTTCCAAACAATTAATTGTATGAAACAAAGCCAAATAGATGTTAAATCGAGGAATTGTTGTAAATATAATTCGGGAGTCAAATTATTTTAATGTGTTGTTCAGTCAGTTTAACATGTGGAAAGGTGGAGTCATTGATATTTGTTGAATATCGTCCACAAGTCAGTGGGAGTTGTAAATAGTATAAAAGTGTAAAATAAGAATTTTGCGAATTTGGTAATGCCTAAAAATAATCAGAGGCAAGGTTAGCTTTTGCACCAGCTAGTTAAGTAGACGAAAAATTTAGAACTAATCTCAAACAATTATTTATTTTAAAATGATTATTCAAATTGTTCAAACATTAAGGTGGTAGTTGTACTTTTACTCAACGCCAATCACGAATAAGAGGTTCGCGTTCGAAGCAACGAATTCCGAGTAGTAGAGTTCTGCCATTTGTGTGTATTTCGAATGAAGAATACATGATTTTGTGTCGTAGATTCACAATCTTTTATTTCTTAGTCGTAAACTTGCCTGCGTTCTCCCAAACATGCATTCCTAGAAAGCCTCCAAAGAACAATTGAACTAAATCAACTCGACAGGTCCGACGACGGATCGGCAATGAACTGTCGAACGGGATAACGACGCCTGGTCCGAGAGTGCAAATGCACGTTCGCGCCGCAGGAATTTTGACGGCGGGTTCCGTGACTACATGTTGTACTTGTAGTGAAAACGTATTGTAAATCAGTAGAAATTTGTTTTTTTGTCCATATAACAACTTATTATGAAAACTCTAGTAATAGAATAACTTCAGTTAAAAAACATGTTATTATGTAGTAACATTCAACTTTATAAACAGGCAGATACAACAAATTCCTTTTTCAATCTTCGCTACTTTTGCAAAACAATTTTCCGTGTCATACAGACGCGAAACAATACAACCGTATACTAAATTCAAACAGTACAGTAGGGTTAATAAGCACGTGTTTCAGTTCTACCACCAAAAGATCAATCGTCAGTGAAAGCTGGCATCACTGCTACGCAATAGCATAACAAAATAAAGTGCGGACCACCTGCAAAACTTTCATTTGGACTCCCTCTA
>JAHLJT010009419.1:159006468-159038907 GCA_031308135.1 Acheta domesticus
TCAGACAAAAATTAATTTCATCTATCTTTAATCTATATTGCTCCAAAACAGGATATGTTTTCAATTATAATATCTCTCCCATCTTCAAAACTACCCATATTCCCCGTAATTAGTCATGAATTTGAATAAAACATCCTCTAATCATCCGGGCACACACTACGAAGTAGATGGTATCACGCGAACAAGGATTTTCGTGAGGTGCTTCTCGAGGTGGGCGGGGGTGGGGGAGAGTGCGCGAAAAAGGAAGGAAGGAAGGCTCTCCGGCCCCAGAAGTGGCTGTCCACATGGCGCGCGGAGGTAATTTCTCGCAGCTGCGGCCGACCGCTCCCTCCTACGCGCTCTTATCTGGGGCAACACCCTCTGGGGCAAGCAACAGCCGCCCTTGCGGCCACCGACGGCCTTTTGATCTTTTGAAACCAAGAATGTTACACATGTCTGCTAGTTCCGGGACAGTACAGTATAAAACTAAAATGTATCCAGCTTGAGGAAACCAGCAAGTTCGAGGAAAAAGAGCGGTATTAAAATAGAGTGGCATATTTGTTTTCTACACTTCAATAGGATACTGTATTTTCTCGAATATAAGCCACGTCTTGTTTAGAATGCTTTTTAACAACTTGGTCATGTAGCGACCACTGTGGTAGTTTTAACTGTAGAAGGGAACTAGGAAAACACGTAAGGGCAACACGAACGCATACCCGAGACGGGATTCGGACCAACGACCTTTCAAGACCAGGCGGTTATGTCCCTTCAGCCTTAGTCACCTCGACTATCCAAGCCGGCGTTGGGATTCCAATTTTCGTAAACTCAAAACAGAAAAGGCCTAAGAGAAAACAAACTCAGTATTCCATTCCAAGCCTTCAACTGTAACAAATCTAATTTTCATCCCTAAAAATGAATATGTATATTTTAATAGGGGTGAAGATATATATTAGCTAGGCAAACACGTAAGATATAAACGTTACAATTTTGGTTATATATATAGCAAAAGATGAAAGAAATTATTCGGAAATGATAACGTACATTCACAGGTCGATTTGGCAATCTCGTTAATCCTAATTAACCACATTTTACTCCCAAGATGACAATGTTTATGTTTTTGAAGGGAAAGTTCATTTCTGTGAGAGTATTTTTACTTAATGCCGACCACACGATGATTCCCAATCAATATATTTCCAATGGTCACAACATTCTCGAGTTTTCTACGTACAAGTTCAGACACTTTATACGTCTACGAAGTGATTGTGTGTATTGTCAGTATGAATAAAAAATACGATCGATCTTTTCCTGAGGGTTTTTATTGTCCCGCAAACAGTTCTTTCTCGAACACTAAACTAGTGAGTAACACAAATTGAAATCCATAAAAGGCAGCGTACATTGACTTCAATTTAGGAGTCTGGAAAAAAGTACACGAAAGGATTAATACGTGCCTTGAATAATTTGTTATTGACACAATCGTCCATTTCCTTCATCTGTATTTACAGTCATAAAAACTCGAAAACAGCAATGTATAGTAATAAAGTACACGTTTGCGTACAATTATCTTTTGATTGATCTCAAATTAAAAATGTAAGTGGAGGTGTCATGAAGGTAAAAAACGACCCAAATGCAATTATAGAATATTGCATACTTATACTCAATAGTCGTACTTCTACCCAAAGGGTTATACTCTATTTCTATAATTCGTTTCCGGTTTAATTTAAAATGCAAAATCTGATAAACAATTACGGAAATGAACGAAACTTTCTTTCCATTATTTAATCTTTGATAAATGCTCCTCTTGTGAGTATCCTACTAAACCTTGGAAATATTACTAAATTATAATGCACGCAGAAATTGAAAGAAAACCACGCAGCCTCCAGGCTTGGGAGTCGTGTCTACAGCTCCGTTAGTTATCCAGGAACTCGAGAAATGTGGTAGTCAACCTATTCTAATACCGAGCGTAACGACTGACTTCTCATACTTTGTGTGCCACTGCTTAAGACGACGTCATGAGACTCCAAGGAAGAGATTGAACGCGATTAAATATTTGTTATTCATCTACAGAGTTAAGAAAAAGTAACTTCTTACATTCTGTATGAATAAAGAACAGTTACAACTACATTAAGAAGTGCAGTATTGGCGATGACGTTGTTTTCTGTTAAAATACTTAATATAGTGCAGTGTTACACGAAAATATTTGTATTTGTAATTTTTGAGCAGTGCGAGTGTTTCTTTTTGGAAAATCATCTCGTACGTTTTTATTCAAGAGCATTTTGCATCCGCCGGCCACTGATCATTACCCACTGCATTAAATGCTTAACGGATCTTTGTCGGGCTGAGGTCCACAACATCCCCAAGGATGTTGCCCCGATCAGCCCAGAGAGGAACGGCTTCCCGCGCCCGCGACTGAAGCCCAAATGAAAAGCAGGGCACGTGCGCGGCGCGGCGCGGGGCGGGCGCGGGGCCGCAAAACCTCGCGGGGCCCCGACGACAGCCGCCAGCGCCCCCTGAGACAGTGGCGCGGCGCGGCGGCGGCCTCCGGCGACCGCAATAAAATTCAGAGGCGAAGAGTAAAAAGCGAAGCGCAGCGCCCGCGGGCCGTTAATTGCCGCTTCAGACGTCGCGCCGCCGCCGTCGCGGCCCCCGTTTTCAGCCCCCTCCGCTGCCCCCCGCGACCTCTGCCACCCCCGCCGCCCCCGCCACCCCCGCCACCCCCGCCCCCGCCCCCGCCGCCCCCGCCATCTCCGCCGCCCCCGCCATCTCCGCCGCCCCCGCCATCTCCGCCGCCCCCCGCCATCTCCGCCGCCCCCGCCATCTCCGCCGCCCCGCCTTCTCCGCCGCCCCCGCCATCTCCGCCGCCCCCGCCATCTCCGCCGCTCCCACCGCCTTCCATCTTCGCGCGACCTTCATTAACGACTCCCTCGCTGCTGCTCACGACGCCATCGCCCGGCCGCATGGGATTGTCATCACCACAAGGATGCTTCCAATTCTTCAGGTATACATTTTAAACAATATTGCAAAACTTGCATGCAGTGGCATCAACTGATGTCACTGCATTGTTCTTGACCGGGAGGTCCTGGTTTCGAATCCCGACGGAAGAAGGATTTTCGATTCTACACAACTAGGTCAAGTTTAGGCGCTGCCTGCAGGAAAATTCTAGCGGCCGGCTGCTCTGAACAGTACTATTCCGAGGTTTCTGCGATCAACACCAGGCGAATGCCAGAGCAGTACCCTAACAAACGGGCAACGGACCGCCAGCGATCTTTTCTTCCTCTTCCTTGCCCTATCCTTGCATGCACGTACATGCACTACACTTGTCGGGGCACCAGTCGGAAGCTTAGAGCTCGTTCCCGCTGGAGCGGTGCCCGATGGTGCGAGATACCTGGTGAGGATAAATCCCCGTTAGCCGCGTGCGCGCCAATGGTGCTACATCTGGCCATCAAGCGCGGAACGATCATCTCTACCTCACGGAAACATTCACTACAGTTACGGGATCAATATTTTCCGTTGTAGCGGCCGGTATTACTAATAAATTATATGAATATATTATTTATATGATAAACACATATTCGATATTTGTGCTCAGAAGAATCTTACAATGCTTTCAATTCTTCTAGCGCACATTTCAAAAAGCATTCCAAAGAATTTATATTGAGGTTCTCATTTACAAGAACGGAATGTAATTGAAATGTATTGCTGTTGTTATACTATACAAATGCATGGTATTTTTATTCCAAATGACTCGGAAATAATTTATCTTCATCAGGGTAACAAATGCATTATTTCAGGGCCTAGGCAAAATTGAAGGTAGATAAGAGCAGCGACCCTGATATATTACACACGCCAGGACAATTCAGATACTCATTATTGGAAGATTCCTCTCTCATCCTAAATGCAGAGTTCGTCAAAAAAACAGCAACGTGTATTTGTTCTAAAAATTCCCACTTGATACTTCCGTCTAATTTGATTTAAACATTAAAATATTTATAATTGTCCTCACCTTGTCACGTTTGGCGTTTAAGCGCGGAAATTTTGTTCCGCATACGTAAAGATAACCAAGTAGTGAACTTGTTATTGAGTAAAAAAATGTATTTTAATAATTAATTTTTTTCAATGAAACGTCACCTCGGCCGAGATTCGAAGTCAGGTCTCCTAGAGTACGCCCAGTTGTTCTAACCACTAAGCTACCGAGAGCAACTGGGCGTACGCCAAGAGACCCGGGTAACAATTCTTTGAACATATTTAATTATTAAAATTATTAAATTTATTAAAATAAGTTTGATTTAGGGAGTGATTAAGACATTTATTCCACGAAAGTCCTGTTATAATACCTTTCGAAATTATTTTGCTACTCCTAAACCCAAATGACAAAACATTTTTGCAATACACTATCGTAAATCGACAAACAAACAAAAAAGCAACAACGACCACGAAGTTACCTAGACGCAAAGCGCCTCGTTCTCATCCGTGCAGAGCTAATCAAGAGCGAATAGACGTTCACTCGATGCGAATGCAAAACGTACACACGTACGTAATGCACATCTGTCTGGCGACGTTAGTTGTGCATAAGCGAGGCAGTTCGGACTAGGGATGCGACATCGATGTCGATGGTTTCAAAACATCGATGTTTCTAAAAATATTGACTTTTAAACATCGATATATTGAAATCGATGTTTTTTGAACATCGATATTTTAACATTTTGAATGTTTTGTTCATTGGATGAAAAATTCCCATAACTTCAACTGTGTGTGTACAAGTTAAAATAGAAAATACCTGATGGTACCACTGTCTTGAGTCCGAACCAAATAAACACTATTTCCTTCATCGAGCAGACAAATCCATCACTGGAGATCATCCTCATGCCCTAGTATTTCCTTCACATTTCGCAACGGAGAGGGCGTTTTAATATGGTTTTCATTTAAATTTTAATTATAAATCAACATGCACCTGCTATTGTCAAATTAAATTTTGTTGCGTAGGAATTTAATGTTAGTCACTGAATCAACTTTCAAACATAGACGTTTAAACATATCCATAGTTTTTGGTCGATGTATTGTGAACAGCGATGTTCGACAACGTCGATTGTCGTTGTAGCATCAGTAGTTCGGACTGCGTCAGGCAGGAGGCAGACACTTGCCTTGCGCCGCGCTGCCGCCAGCGCCGCGCCTGTCATGCGAAGTGTTATATGGTTAGCTGCGAAGCAGCCCAGCTTCCCGACTTTATACTCGAGCATACGTATTCCGAGTGGCTAAGAATGAAATATTGAGAGGACATGCTCAAGAACTCAGCTTGGGTGCAAACGAAATTTCCTTTGTGATGTTCAAAGTGAATTATTTTAATGAATATTAAACACGTTGGCTCGTACAGCTGATTCAATTTCAGAATTAACTGCAAGAATTTTGCAGCATTCTGAAACTGAATCCAAAGTACAAGCGAATGTGTTTATTTAATAGGAACAAAATGTTTGAAAAGAACAGGGTATAGCTTAGGGTAACATGAGTTTCCATTAAATATCATACAAGTTGACTTAGTTACTTAGAATTGAATGCGACAGTTTCCTCTCTAGTAAATACACAACATAACATTGCAGTTCCGACAATTTTCTCCGAAATCTACAAATTTTTAATGCTATAGATTTTTCAATAATTAATTTATTTTTTAATTAATTATTACATTTTTTATAAAGATTTCAAAATGTTTGCGTATAAACGTTTACGAGATTTGAAGTTATGTTTCTAAGTAGATGTAATATGAAGAAACACCTTTGTGATTCACTGAAGTTATTAATTTTTTCTGAGAAAAATGTAGAGCTTTTGCATCCTTAACATGCTGAAAATAAAGCATTGGGTGTTTATATCGAGGAACATCCTCAGCAGTACTTTTGGACATTATTGCTTCGATTTTCTAATTCTGTCCTGGAAGCTCTCCTTGAAGCATTTACAAAGAATTCAAATATTACGATACAAAAAATAAAGACAAACTTATGGAACAAAATTCTGATTAATTTTACAACTTGCAATATCCACCCAACTACTTAACTATACTAACATTTCATCAAACGATTTTGTAGTAAGAATCACAATTTGTTGGATCTCTAACCTTTGAGGTTGCTTAAGATTTTTCGATGGTATTGCTGTTTCTGTCAAAAAAACGAATTAACACTGGGGAACAAGGAGGCCGCATATTTTGGATGTATATTTAAAAGAAACCAACATTAGTTGATATGCGATAAATAACTGAACAAAGTCGTACCATTCTCTCAGCTTCCTACACTAATAATTATTTTCAGTAGAAGTTGGTTATGTATCATCTAGGGACTGCACTAAACAGTTTCACTGCCTCCACCTTCCTCTGTAACTCACTGCCCACACAATTGTTTTTGTTGTTTTTTTTTTTTGCAATCGAATAATTAATGATGAGGGAAACCAAAAATAATGGCCTTATCATGATTGGAGTTGCAATGCCAGAAAACGATTTCGAGCGAGCAAATTTCCGAGAATTCATAGGCGCAGAGACTTCGTGCTAAATCCATGAATTTGTTATGGACGTTTATGATTGGTTTTGATGAAAAAGCTGGGCATGCCGTAAAGAACCGTTATAAGGATTTGGGCTTCCGTATAAAACAATGAAATTCTGTAATCTTTGCAAAGGCAAAATTGTAGCAGATATTCGGTCATGGTTCTCTCTCGCAATCTTACACTTAAATTCATCGCGCTTTGGGACCTACAAGACCAACGAGATGTACTTCGGGAGGACTTTGTTGTTGGCAAAAGCCGTACCCAGACGCAATGAATCAACCATCTCCCAGGTAGCGAAACTACGCACGAATGTCCGAATTTCGCTGCCTCTAGCATTCCGCTTGACATGCCACATTGGCGGGTTGACATCCGCCTCCCTGGCACGGCTGCCAAGCGAGTGCGTCGTACCTACTCTCTGTCCGCCCGAGGAACACACCCACACTCGCTGACGGGGTTGTAAAAGCGAAGGAATGAAAAACGGTAAGAAAGGAGCAGCGAGTCGTAAAAACGTAAACAGCTGGAGCAGCTACCGCCTCCCCCGCCCCGCCCCGTCCCGCGTGGCGAGGCTCCCTGCCGTGCGGTTGCGTCTGTTTACAGGAATAACTCGTTAAATCCCAACGACGATATGACGCACCGGCTCAGACGGCGCTTCAAGCGGTGGGTTACGGAGCGAGAGATGATTATGGCGCACTGTGCGGGGCGCGTATGTTTTCGCTAAGTCCCCTTGCGGTTAGCACGTGTTGCAGTTTCTGAATTCGCCACAATGATGGTGTACAGAATAAAGTGAGTCGGTCTTACCACAAAAATGTCAAGAATACGGGCAGATGAAGTCAATGAGAGGTAATATGGAGTGTCTCGTGTTACAAAAAGCCACATCAAAGAGTTATCTAATATTATTAAATAAAAAACATTCACATTTAATTTAAGGAACGTTTGACGTTTGGTTTAAGTTTCAGAATTCTCCTAAGGGCCAAAATCAAACACGTTTAGTTTCTAGCTTTAGTAATGATTAAAGCAGACAAAACAAATTGAACAGACAAAGGTACAGATAAAATTACTTTTTTACATTAGTTTTATTAACAATCCCTTCTATTTATATTTGCAATGTTTTGATTTCACATGGTTGGAGTCTTCATTATGGTTATGGGTAACATCTAAAAACGTAATCAAAATTTCAGCACTGGTCTGCGTAAAAATAGACAGACCGAAACGGCGCAAAACACTTGGAAAAGGTAATAGCATGAACATTCTCTTAATGAATCGATAAAAGTAATCTTTCTCCTGTCTATTATACATGTTTTCCAGCAATGTTTAGAATTTTATACCCGTGGACGTCTACATTTCAGTTTCTTGAAATATAAATATTTTATCAAAGACGATTCATTTTCACACAGTGGATGTTTTGTGAAGCTTCATTTTTACACTCGTGCTAAAATGTACCCATTAAAGCACTAGT
Source organism: Acheta domesticus (assembly GCA_031308135.1). Lineage (NCBI taxonomy): Eukaryota > Metazoa > Arthropoda > Insecta > Orthoptera > Gryllidae > Acheta > Acheta domesticus. Next base: position 159,014,423 of record JAHLJT010009419.1, read on the forward strand.
GTAAATATGATTTAATTAAACCTTTTTCTCGCAAGCGAAACTTATTTGCAAGCGATAGCTTGTAATGAAACAAGTACGTAACTTTACAATATTAATTATTTATTTATATTATGCAGTAATAGTCTCTGTAACATTTCTGAGGGAAAATAAAAGATATTTTTTAAGTCAGAGCTCAGAAGCAGGTGAGAGATATTTCTACATTTACTCTCTGAATTAAAGACACGTTCGCAAAAAAATTTAACTAATTTATTTTTAGGTAAAATATATAACCACATTTCCATTTTTCTGTCACTGCGTCAATTTTAAGTATTGTACGTGTTCATAAGACCTTTGAATAATTTCCTGGTAGAACCAAAGCTACGTTGTTTTCCGCGAGTCTTCTATTTGTGTGGCTGATTTTAAATACAGAACTAGCTAAAAATATCAGTCATAAACGATATAAAAACGATAGTAACAATAAAATAAATGATCCATAGTAAAGTAAATCGCACATGTGGGCAAAGAAATATGTTGACAAATTCCTATAATGTTTGACAGTAATTCAAATACACAATTTAAAAAAGTTTTGTAAATAGTTTCGACGATAGAGGTTTTCATATATCATATTGAAAAGGCATCGCTTTTGTATCGCCAGACGTAAGCCGTTTTAATTGTGATATCACATCAAAACGAATTTCAAATAACTGTGCATGTTTCCTTTCGTACTTTTGTAGAGATACCGAAATCCTTGGGCAAACACGTAACAAAAAATATACACTTAAATTTATTCCTATTTAAGAATAAAACACAGAAATCTATTTAAGAATAAAGACACAGCAATGGCAATATTTGTTTCGACAAGTTTAGAGGAATTGAAAAAAAAGAGCCCAAGCTTGATCATTATACTTTACGTTTATTGCTCAAAGAAAGATTTTTCCACTATGCTAGAAACGAATCGATCATGCTTCATACGGTGAAATCTGACTGGTCCAGGCGAAACTTACGTTCCAGCTTACGTTTGCCATTGTGAATGCTGGTTTTTACGTGTAAATTTTTACAGCAAAGTTTACGGGATTACGTTACGTGAAAGTTTTGCGTAGTGAATGACGCCTATCGGAGGTGAGCGCGGAAGCAGTGGATGCTTCGTTCGGGGCCACTGTGCAGCTTCCGCAGGGGTACGGGGCGACCGCGGAGGAAGAAGAGAGGAGGTGGGGGGGGGGCGTGAGGTCGCGCCTAAGAAAGCGGCGACCGCGCGCTCAGAGTGCAGGGCCGTGTAGCGCCGGCGGGGGGTGCGGGCGGGGCGGGGGGGGCGGGGCGGGGGCGGGGGCCTGGGCGAGGGGGGGGGCGGCGCTCGTGGGTTTACGCCGGCCGTAAAGGCGTGGGGGCCGCTTGCAGCCCTCCGGTACCGGAAATTCCTTGCGGCCGGCGGCGGGGGCGGCTACAGGCCTCCACCTCCGCTGTCGCCATCTGCCGCCGCTTCGTTCGGCGCACGCGCTCCCCTCGTGGGCCTCGATGGACTTTCCCAAGGAGAGCTCCTCGCCGCTTCGGGACACGCGTCGCTCCTATTACTCCCGCGAACGCATTCCAGGAAGACGCTGAAGGGCGCGATGCATTTCATAAGAACCATACACAGTAATAATGTGTTTGAATGGTATCCACTAAAAAAAAAGGAATGCATTTTTTGAAGCATAATTCATGAGAATTTTCATTTTTGGAGGAGGAAAGATCAGCAAACAACCGGACGTTTCTGACATCAACAACCTTCAAACTCTCGTTAAAACAAATATGCTTCTAGCTCAAATCGAGCACTTTTTCCATAATATGACATTGTATTTCTGATATCTACTCGAGTTGCAATTATTGTTTCAACTGTATCCGCTTCCAATGTATTCGCCACGTGGCCGCGACGATGATGACGTCTCGGCTACGTGGTTTATTGAACGTATTATGTTCAACATCTGAAATTTCCCTTTCCCTACGAGAAATACTGACACTGCACTCCCCTCAACATGGATCCTTCTGAAAAGATCTTAAGCCATGACATAGAATATTTGGCGTTCACAAGAGTTGTACAGTCCCATTTCCTTGGTTCTTACTACGTGAACTGTTATATAGTGTTAATTCGTTGTCCCAGAAATCGCGTCAGATTTAACTGCATGTGATTTTTCAACTTTGTTTTGCTAATTACGTACAGCTTTGGTACGCCATTGCGTCCCACACCTTCTGCGTTGTTCAGACAGAGTGTTCTTCTCCGTCGTCTGCACTCCCTCGATACTCCGCCCTCAAAGGGGCCTCGTCAGGGTCTTTAGTTTCTTGTGCCGTTCAAAGGGCGAAACAGTGTGTCCCATTTCCCGCATCCCCACGAACACTGCCACTCGCGAATTCAATAGGTTTGTTTTGCCCCGCCAGCGGAATGGAGAAAGGGACAACAGAGGAGCTGCAAGTCTAAGGGGACAACAACGTCCTCCGAACGTAACAGCCGGTGTGACCAATGGAATTAATGACTTAGAACGTAGGGCATTTAGAGTCCCAGGCGACTGACTGAGCTCGCGTGGAGGGTGGGTGGGAGAAAGGGAAGTATGTTTAGTAAGGCTACGAGTGGAGGAGGGCGCGTTTCCGGTTGTGTTCGTCGGGTCATAAAACGCGAAGAGGTCGCTTTTTGGCGGGACAAAAGGCCATTACAACATTAAAGAGGCGAGTATTCGATTTCAAGACGCCGCCACGACTAATCTCGTGACGCCATTTAACTTTCGCGACCCAGTTCTATGAAGCCGGCGGCGGAGACCAGTGAACGGCGGCGGTGGCGGCGGCGGCGAAGGCAGGCAAGACGCGCGTTGAGACACAATGAAGTTGCAAACAAGATGCAACGCAACGGAACCGCCGGGAACTGTGTCTTCGTAGTCAGATTGGCGTTGACGGGTGCGTCGCCTCCTTGGGTGGTGGTGTGGGGGGAGAGGGGGAAGGGGGGAATTGAGTGTGTCGCAGAAGCAGGAAGGGGTGGGTGGGGAAGAGGAAGGGGTGAAGCGACAGCAGCGAAGCCTGAGGGAGGAACACCGCAAACACAGCGCTGCGAGAGGCGGAGTAATGCAGGAGCTGTGGCGGCTGAGTTGTGAATACCGCTGTCATTTCGGGGTGGCTGCTGTCTGCGAGCTTGTCTGCTTTTGGTACAGCTGTACGGGGCACGTGAGAGCCAACTCCGTTTGCCTCCGATTTTTACTTCCATGCGAGCACATAAGAAGCCTAACGTTTCTTCCTGTGAAGGGTTATGTGTTTCTAGAGACGTTGCAATATGTGAACCAATGAATGGATTTTTCTAAAATTTCAAAATGGGTTGCATAATCTCGCCAGTAACCCCGCCTGTGCGCTAAGACAACTACTGAATACCATTAGGTTTATCAGAATACTATAATAAACAAAATGCCGTAGTAAGAATGTGCTATAAATCTACAAATAAATTCAGAAATTAGCTGTCAGGGGAGATATGTACGATATATTTCGTACTTGCATTAAATATTTTTCACGTCCAATACAATGGATCGTTTTCAGGTCTTGAAAGCAAGAGCAAAGAACAAATTGCAACATACGTAAGAGTAATGAAAATGATCTCCGGATAGAAATATATAGCTATTCTGGACTCAAGCTGGAATCACTACTCCAGGATCAGAGTTTCCGGTAATTTCATACATTCTACAGAAAATTCCAAAAACATGGAAGATTTTCCCATCGAAAATTTATCTTGAGTATTTATTATGTAATACATCTACAAGATTTACATAACAACCTCATGCAAGAAAACTCAACACCTCAACTTCACGAATCGTTTTATAAGGTATCCCTCATTTTCTGCAAGCTTAGAACTTTTGTTTGGACACGCTTTGTGCTCTAAATATGAGCTTCTCTGAAAGCGTCACGCTCACACAAGCGTGATAATTTCAGGAATCGCGCTGTGCCAGTTAGCATCGCAAGCAACGATTGATGTGTTGGGCCGAGTACTGAGTTCAAAAGGCAGTTCCTGAAATGTGCTAAGCATAACGCGTTGGGAGTGTTTGGTCTCATAGCTTTCATTAATGCATTGGAAATACTTGTAAATGTACGAATACGATAGAAAAACAACGTAATAGTAAATTTTGTTATGTAGACAATTCTCAATTTTGTTAAATATATTGTTTACTAGATTTAAAAGGACCATACTCTATATTTTCGACATTCGACAATACTTGCATGTTAATACAATACCCGATAGGATACAATACCCGATAGGAAACATGCATTATTGAGGACGAGGTCCGTGCTCCGTTTCTTCGGTACTGCTCCGCCATAAAACTGGTACCTGAGATAACAACATGTGACTAACAGTGTTTGGACCCTACTTGTAGCTAGAACAGAAAAGCCTCCGAAGTCAGGACTCAAACTCCAGGACTCTCAGGCCAGAGTCACTGTTGAGGCAGTTCTTGCCGAGAGCTCACTCGCTTTATTTATTTACGGAATATATTAACGTCTGTTATTTTGTTTTAATGGTAGTAGTTTTCTGACCTTATTAAAAGCGGACAATAAAATATTTTTTAACAACTTTTTTTGACGATTCCATCCTAGATGGAATCTTTAAAAAACTATAGGATCCTGGTTTGTTGAAAACATTAAAAAAAATTAATTTACCATTTTATAAAAAATGTCGATGTTATAAAAAACACTGGACGTGTATGTGAAGTTGCAAATACCACGTAGCCTTTTTGCTAACTGATTTTTGAAATATGTTAAATTATTTTGCTTAAAAAGTAGAAGAAATTAGCGTGGTTTGATTTGGCACATATCATTTTCATTATATACAACTATTAAATACCTGAACCAAGAAAATAAATCATTCCACAACTTTGTAATAATATTCGAATACGTAAATAATAAGCATGTAAAGCATCTAATTTTTTTTCAAATTTTTATTTTTATATCTTCATGTTAGACAGAAATGGTATTTGTAAGTACCTACAAGACACTAGATAAAAAATTATTACTGATAAGTGTGGTTAACTCATATTATTTATTTTTTAAGTGATCTTAAACTGGCATCTACAGTATACAGGTGAATTTTTCCACACAAAAAAAACGAAGGAAAAAAAAACAGAATTAGAAAATCGTCCCCCCTTCCTCCTGGAAGATACAACACGACACGGTTAAAAAAAACGCCGCGAAAAAGCTATAAACCTTAAAACCCTACAAGTTGTAACTTATTCACCACACGGAAGGGTTCTTCATAGTACCAACAAGTTGTGAGACTCGCGGCACAAATAGTAATTATTAAATAACCATAAAAGAATGAGGTACTTGTAAGTACCGTCAGTCAATCACGGGTTACCGTACCCATTTTGTCGTTTTATATACATATTTTTCCGGACTCTAGTTATCACCATTTGGCGCGCGATTAGGGTTTTGCTCCGGTTGCTGGTGGACGTCGTTTGAGACATCGTCCTCGGGGCTGCCAAAGAGCGCACCGCGACGCGACGCGACGCGACGCGTCGCCCTTTTTTCTGCTGCCTCCGACGGCGCCGCCGTCGCCGTCGCGCCGCCAGCACTGCGGCACTCGACGTGGCGGGCGCCGGCAAAGTGACGCGAGGGAGCGTCATTACCCAAGTTTGATGGCGGCGCGGCGCCGCTCCCCGGGAGGAAAGCGGCGCGGCGGGTGCGAGTTCGAGACTCACTCGCGCGCCCCCCGCGGCGGACCAAGGAACTCGCGCGACGGGAGAGCTCTCGACGACGACGACGACGACGACGACGACGACGGACGACGACGACGACGACGGCGGCGGCAGAGGCGACGGTGGAGATAGCGATGGTGGAGGAGGAGGAGGAGGCGGCGGAGGCGGCGGCGGAGATGAACGTCGGAAATTCTATGAGTTCGCTGACCCGAGCGGTGCGGCCTACGAAGCACACAGCGTTTAAGAGCACTCTGAAGTGAGTAAGAAACAAATCGACTCATATGCTTAATTCGAAGAAGAACGCATCTGATTGATCTATGAATGTCGAGGTTTTTATTCGTTTTAGAGATATGCAAACTTCTGCCAGACGCCCCAAGGAAGAATTTTTTCCAGTTGTCATGCCTTAGAAGTCGAAATGGAGACTCACTCGAGTCCACTGCGTTCGATGTAGCGAGATCGCTAGCCTATGCGATTGTACACTCAATATTATTGCAATAGAGTTCACAAACACCCATGAAGGAGAAACGTTTAGAGAACAAATTATTACTTATTGGAAACATTTAATCAATTTTCGTATTCGTACATCTAACAGAAAAGATGCTCTCAAAATTACAATGACGATAATATCAAATATTCTTGAATGAACTGCGCAATATAAAACAAAGTGCTAACTCCAAAATATCAAGCCCCTTTTCTCTATTTCTGAGCATCGGAATGGAGTAGTGTGCGCTTGTGGCGGAAGCAAGCATGGCGGTGGCGGTGGCGGCGGCGGCGGCGGCGGCGGCGGCGGCGGCGGCGGCGGCGGCGGTGGCGGTGGCGGAGGCGGAGGCGATGGCGGGGCCGGGGGCGGGGGCGTGGGCGAGGGTCGAGGGCGGGGGCGGGAGCGGAGGCGAAGGCGATGGCGGTGGCAGTAGTGGCGGTGGCGGCGGCGGTGGCGGTGATGGCGATGGCGGGGACGGGGGCGGGGCGGCTGCGGTGGCGGAAGCGGAGGCGGAGGCAGTAGCGGTAGCGGCGGCGGCGGCGGCGGCAGTGGAGGAGGCGGTAGCGGAGGCGGAGGGCGGCGATGCCAGAGGCGCCGGAAGGAGGCACTCGGCACGAGGAAGATCTTTACGAGACCAGGAAGCCACCGCCTTCCCAGAAAAGTTGCGAAGTCTTCCAGACGCGCGCGCACGTCCCTAGAAGACGGCGTAGACATCCCGTTCACCAGTCACCACCGCACCACATCCCCCAACCGCATTCACCTTTGCCCTTCCCGACCCCTTCTAACGCTGATAAAATTCTTTTTCTCTTTACTATTAGCAGCCTTAATATGCAATAATACTAAGCAAATATTAACAGCCTTAAATTTTAATTATTTTAAATTTTCAGAAGTATCTACTCTAATGACCTATTAATTATAAGACACTTATTCTTACAACACAGATACAAATTTGCATCGTCATGAACCTCACCAAAAATTAATAATTCTTTCAATTTTTGTACTAACAATATATATGGTAATGTGAAAGATAACAAAGTATAACAGCAAAAACAAATATAATTGGCAATATGTCACACGCGGAAAAAAAATAAACATCTCATATGTTTCCGTTGGCAAACGGTGAACATTGAACTGTTTGCTAAACACGAAACGTTCAAACAGTTGTTGTGAAATACAGCACAGTTGGTGCCATTTCGATAAAGCGCGCGAGTCTGCGCGTGTTGGAATGAGCAGCGCTCTTAAGCGAGATCGTAAAAGACGAGCAGCACGGACGCCGTCGTTAATAGCCGGCGCGCCGCGGGGGCGGGGCGTCTGGTCGCTAGGGACGGCATGACGGACGCGGCGGACGGTGACGGCCTAGGCATGCGACATCAATGTCGATGTTTTCAAAAGATCGATGTTTCTATAAAAATATCGATGTTGTAAAACATCGGCACCATTATTTATGTGTTCGAACCATACGACGCGGATGCACTGCCTTCATTGAGCAGTCTGATGCTCACCCGAGATCATGATACCTGATAACCTTCGTCTTTCATCGTTTTTCGCAAACGGGGATGCGTTTTTAACAGTTTTAAGTTAAATTTTAATTATAAATTAATACATTAGATCAAATTAATTTTGTTTGCACACAAATTTAATGTTTGAGGTTATTAAACCTGCTTGAAAACATCGATGTATTTTGTTCGATGTATTATTAATATCAATGTTTAATTGTGAACGTCGCTGTTGCATCACTACTAAAGACGAGCAACGTAGAACGCTGTCGTTAATAGCTGGTCGCTAGAGGACGGCACGACGCGGCGCGGCGGATTGAGACGGTCTAAGCATTCAACATCGATGTCGATGTTTTCAAAACATTGATGTTTCTTATAAAAATGCAACACCATCATATACGCCGGGACACCAGTTGGAAGCTTAGTACTTATCCTGGCTGTGGCAGTTCCCTGCTGGAAAAGACGCCTGGAGGGAAAGTCGCCGCACGCCGATGTGTAGGTCGGCGACGGGTCGCATCATCCACGATCGAGAAACACCGCCCTTTCCCGGGACACAAACCTTCACTACACGAATGGGAGTAATGACGATAGCAGGTGACTAGCCCAGAAATCTGAGACAGGACTGTTTAAGAGGACGGGCATTTCGGTGTGGCCTGGGCCAGCGCTTAACTGTGGACATACGGCACAGCCCGCAGCTCGTTGAATCAGCCCTCCGATTGGAGAAGGAAGTGATTGGGCGCGATCGCCTCTAGACTAGTGAAAGGCGAGAGACACTTGGTCATACACCGTCTCACGCGGGCAGCCTGCGCCAATTATTGCATTTGAACAGCGCTCTAAGACAGAGATGTTCAAATGGGCCTCCCCGCTTGGCGTGCTCCGGGCCAGCATTTATTTGGGGCAACTGTGTGGCCAACCGCCTACGGGACAGGAAGGAGGAGAGGCGCTGCTCGGTTTGAACATAAGAGGGGAGAGGAGGATCAAAGGAGTCTGGTCTAGTGAAAAGGAGTTGCACTCGGATCAATCAGCGAGCCACGTGGGCAGCCTGCCCCAATTTTAGGATTTGAACAGTCCTGCCGTGAGACAGGGCTGCTTAAAAATGTTGCCCACTTGACGTGCCCCGGGGCAGTGCTTATCTGGGGAACCGTGTAGCCTATACTGCGATTTTCGTGACTTTGTCCCTGACAGGAAATCAGCGGTTTCGCTGCCATCCAATCGAGAGTTTATGTTTCGCGACAGTGACGTCACTATGGTGACGTTCAAGCTCTCGATTGGATGAAACTGAACAGCTGATTTCTGTCAGGGACAAAGTTACGAAAATCGCAGTATACTGCTTGACGCGTCAGTCCGTGGTCAGGGGAGGTGCTGCTCGCAATGCTGATAGAGGCGAAAGGAGGAATAAAGGGTGCCTAGTGAACGCGTAGTGGCACTCGGGCCATGCATCATGCCAAGCGGGCAGCCTGCGCCAATTGTTGAACAGCAATGCTAAAAGACAGGGCTGCTTAAAATGTGCGGTCACTTGGAACATTCCGGCACAGCGCTTATCTGGGGGACGGGGTGGCTCAGTGCTTGTCGCGTCAGCCCGTGGGCAGGGCGGAGGCAAGGTGCTGTTCACATGGCTCATAGAAGGGGGAAACGAGGAGCAAAGGGGTCTAGTCTAGTGAAAGGCGAGGGGCATGCGAGTAATGCAGCAGGCCACGCGAGCAGCCACGCTCCAATTCTTGGATGCCCAACTGCTCTAGAACATGCGCCTGGTCAGCTAATGGGGAGATAGAGTTGCCTCGTTTCTCAATGATGACACAACGTGTGAATAGGGCAGTGAAGAAACCGCGACATAGCATGTACTCCGAGCATTTGGAACTTCTTGTCTGTTCAAAATAGTTTCTTCTCAGAGAGTACTCAGCACTTGTTAGTAGTTTGATCTTAACCTTGAACTCTCCTAACTGGACAGACAAAATTTGCAGTAAAACAGAATGATGACGTTTTCACGGAGCGATACTGTTTCTGAACAAATACGAACAAATAAACGATTTGGGCCTAGAAAGTTAATCAATATTAGGTTACTAACGTTAACTACAGAAAAGTTTAAGATGTTTACAAGGGCTAATGATAACATATTTCTGATTTAAGCACGCAGTAAAATTATCATTATCAATTCTTGAATCCGGTTAACTGTAAATAAAATAAATCTACCTAATTTAATTGGCGCAAGAATCTAAAAACGATGATCTTTATTCTAGATTATGCGCCTATAAATTCGACTGACATAGAAGAAGAGGGTAAGAAGGGGGAGGAGAAACTAGATAAGAATGAAGAGGTAAGAGAGGGAAAGAGTGGAAGACGATGGAAGATGGAGATGAGGAAGAATGGGGAAAGGGAGAGAATTGAACAAGAACTCGAAAAAGGACGGGAAGGGGGGATAACCGAGGCCCGAGAAAGGGCGGGTGCTAGCAAAGGCGATTGGAAGGGAAGGCAAGGGATGGCAGCGGACGGCGACTGAGCGACGATGCTCGGTGGCATGCGGCGGCGGGTAATGCGTTTTTTAAATTGACGCCTGGGCTGGAGGCTTTGTCGGCGCGAGGGAGGCTGCAGGAGCACTCGGCGCAAAAAACGCCTTGTCTTGCGCTGCCGTCGGCGCGCCATCGCTCCCCCCCCCCACTCCTTCTCCGGCTCTGGAGCCGCTCGTTGAATCACGGCGTCTTCGGCTTCAGTTCACCGGCGCGCGGCGGGAAAAAGATCCTAAAGGAACATTTTTACTGCAAGCTACACACAAAAGGGGCGTGGCGCATTAACTTACTTTTTATACTGCATAAAAATGAATGGGAGAGTTATATTTTTTTATTGCTTGATGAATATTCGGGGACCTATACGTACTTAATCAAATTTTACGAGACTTGTTATTGTAATTTAGAAACATACCACAGAAAATGTGTACATCTTCGTAATGTCCCTTTACATGAATGTTTTAAGAAATATCTTTAGAATTCTTATTTAGTGTATTTTGCGTTTTGTTTCGTTGCAAAATCACACTTTTGTTTTCATTTTCCAGCGGGTATGAGAGGAGTAATAGCTTTTCCCATTTATATCTGAATATTTTAGTTAACTATTTCAATATCTAATAACAGCATCTACTTGACCACCAGACAACGTTAAATGTTTCTTTTTGTACTACAATGTGAGGAGCAAAGCGTGTAAGCAGTGTCCGACAGTGAACAATTGATTCTCGTTCTGCTTTTCGAAAACTGTTGGCGTTCTATCTATGGAAATGTATTTTTATTATTTCTTGCAGCGGTTTTCACGCATCAATTCTGGAATCGACAGGGATTTAATTATATTTTTTGTACCATCAATGACATAATTTTCTCTTCCTCATATTTTGTGTTTGCCTCGCTACCTCACATTTTATTTTTGGCGAAGGTGTGGTATTTCCTCTGAGAACCTCAGTCAAAGCAATCGTTTTAGATCCGCTCTCGACGTAGCGAAGGAAAGCTTAAGTCCACAGGTGCAGAAATTGGGCGAATCGGGATGGGCTATTTTTCGTTTCCTGGCATCTCTCACAAGAAGGTAGGACGCCGGGGCTTCGCCCACAAAATTCCAGTGGAGAGGCAGGAAGATTGCCGATCTACCACATCATAAATTCGCACATTCTTAGGGTCGGCTAGTGATGATGAAAATACATATAAAACAGAGACGCTCACATCAAGCTTTACTTACAAGGCGCTTAGCCTCTGAGAATCATGAATTAGCTGACAGAATAGAATATGTACTGTCTAAAACATGAATGTTTACAGCATTTTAGCGTTTCTAAATTTAACTTTCTTGCGAGAAACGAAGATAATAAACATTTAAGCCACGAAATCGCTTAGTTTTATTTTATTTTTCAAGTTCTTTTATATATTGTTACTCTGGTCACACAAACGCACGAAAATTTTACTGTGCCCCCTAAAGACTTGCAATATTTCACAAGTACTACACTAACTACAATGGTATATTCAAAAAGGTAAATACGGCTTCTTCTACAAAAGAAGTAGGATATAAAAAGACGATAATAATATGTCAAGCAAGTTTTTTCCTTGAATGTAAATTAAAATAAATTCTGAAATAATGCTTGAGTGTTTGGCTTGTTGAGCTGCTGCAGCAATGTTACATATTCTCGTCCATGTACAACATATTCTCGTCCGTTGGGACTAATGGTTCAGAAAAAGAGAGGTAAAATTACGTTGAGCAAAGCATTCAATGAAAGGCCAGGAAGACAGAAACATACGAGGACAGTGAACATCTTGAAGTACTAGAGTGTTAATAGCTTCAGATGGGAGTACTCAATGAGTTCATGCAACATTTACGCGAAGTAGTAAAATAGTTGGCAGCAGTGCACCAGAGGCTGCTATGCGTGGGAGATGGCATTGCGGAGGAGGCGATTTAAAAGCGGAATGAAAGGAAACTATGAATGGACAGTTGGCAGAAAGGTCGTGATACGGCCGGGAAAGCAAAATGATTTAGTTGGCATGGTGTGAATAAAATACCAGGAAAATCAAATAAAAGGAAATTTCGAGTGCACATCAAATTAACAGTATATTCGAACCAAAATTTAAAAAAATAAATGTAATTTTCAAATATATGATAATACAACAAAAATTTAATAACTCTACTTATATTATGCTACTTTTCCTGTAGTTATTTTGTGCCTGATGGGAAACAAGTTTTCAGGAAAATCTTCAACACTGTAATTAAAAGCGAATAACTTCACAAAGTGACATGAAGTATTGTATTCTGTAAAACAATTCAAAGATCTAAATCATCCACTCAGTGGACACAATCAAATGAAATTCTTACTACACATTTTTTAGACATACAAAAACCTAACATTTATATTGAAACAAAAAAACTGAGTAATGGAAACGAATGGAAAACGGGTAATTAATAGTGTTATTCATTATTTTCAATCACGATCATATTTTTATACACGGTTTGCTATTGGCTAGCAACTGACGTAATGTGGCGGTGGAATAAGAAGTCAATGTGTAAAGATCCGACCATCCGACCATCCCACTCGTGTGGCTGGCCTCCTTCCAATTTGGCTCCGAAAAGACTTTCTGCCGACCTTGAAGTGTGACATCATGGTCACTGTTTTGTTTCAGAAATGCAAACACTAGACAGGAGAGAAAAAACACTAAAAACAAACACTTTTCTTTCTGCGATCTCGTAAACTTTTTACATGCAAATAATGAGTCAGTTTTATTACGTGCAGAATAGAATAATTTTAATAATCCACAAATTTTATAGTCACACTTCTTAACAGAAAATTATTGTGATATTTTCTTACTAGAAATATTTTCGTATTATTTTAAGAGTATTGAAGTTTCAAGATTCGTGTTGTTTCTAGAAAACTCGACTTTGCAAACCCGCACATCCCAAAATAGACGAAACCGCCAAAAGTACTAACTCGTCCGGTCCTAGGCATTCAGCCAAGTCCTCTACTTTAAAGTTAAAAATAAGCTGGCTTGCGTAATATCCAATGAACGTCAGAAGGACCTTTTATATACTACAAGAAAATAATGCGTGATAAGTATATTAATAGTATTAATATAGAGGTATTCGTTTAAAACTCTTCCACAGAATCGCTGCAGATTGCTCGAGTATGACTAAATTGTTTGAGACATCGGTGGCATGATCAACGAGTAAATAAATACTGTCACCTGCAAATTGCAGGACAGTATTTTGTACACCGTATTTAAATCTCAAAGCTCAAGAACTTTATTTCTCACTAATGCAGTAAATCTACATGGGACAGCCAGCTTTACTTCCCCTATCCGAAGAAAGGCGTAAGAAATATTTTTCCGTCGTTAAAAACCCATGGCTTCGATTTGAAACATCAGTGTATCAGTTCAATACGCTAACCGTAACACCAACGAAACCGCAATGAAGGAAATGTCGGTACTCGTTTCTTATTGTAAAGAGCTACTGGCATGGATCTGCGGAAACTAACGTCAGGGGCGCTGCGGACAGGTCGCCGCGCTGGTGGATCGAGCGAGGATCGGTGCGTGGGAGCTCGCGATGACACGTGGCTTCGCGTCGTCGCCTGTCGCTCCGCTAACCTTGCAGCTTGGCCCTGTCTTCGCCTCCAGCGGTCCCGGGCGATCGCGATCCACCAGGGCGTTACAACTCTCCATCAAAACCGGAGACAAAGCTCGAGGGTGCTCCTATAGGATGCGCTAGTGTCGCCGGGTACTGCTGCAGGTTAGGCTCGCCAACTTCCGCACATAAAAATTGGCTAATTTTTGAGAATACGAAAAGTGTCTTCTAAATGTTCAATTATTCATAATGCAGACACATTTGAAACCGCTGAAGAAAGTGCGAACATTGACGCTATCTTTTGTAACATTACGTGACTGCTTGCATCTCGCGAACCTACGCAGTAGCCACGCACGTTTAAAGTATCGTTGGCAGCAGTTATGTATTTTAGTTCCTGTAAAAAGGTGATAGAGGAGAGCGCGCCAATGTAATGGTCTCCACCACGTTAAATGGGAGTTAAAAGGCCCTGATCCTCCGCGAACCTTATTAACAATTTTTCGTTCAACACTTATTATCAGCTGATCATCCATGATCCCCGGCACATGCTAAAGATTCACGAAATCTTAATACATAATCAGTTTCAAGAATCTAGAAAAGGTAGCTTTTTTTATGTTGTCCTCCAATATCTCCTTAATACTTGGAGAAATTGAGAAGTAGCATATTTGTACATTATTTGTATAGTACATTTTGGACGAATGTGTATATCTGACATCTGGTTAGCCGGAAGAGCGGGCCTGACGGCCCGCGCCTTGCCATATCCATAAAGCTATTACATTATGTGTAGTTATTATTATTATAAATATTTCTAAACATAATTTATTATTATAAATATAAAGGTTTTACAAAGTTTAGTTCACACTCTACATCTGTATTGTTGACTTAACACAAAATTAATGCTAATAAAACTTCAATTATTAGCATTAATTGGTTATGAAGTACAAGAAGTAAGGTTAACTAAAGCTAATGAATACGAGGGGCAAATAAGGTGATGTGTAATAACATCCTGTACTTCCAGTATTGGCATCAAGTGCATTTTTTTCATGGAGCCAATAGATTTCTTTTGCTCATGATAACGAACATGAAGAGATGAGTTTCTTAGGTACATACTGACCTGATACATAATACTTTTGAGCAATGAGTAACTTTTATGACGAAAATTGCAATTTGCAAAAATATTTGCGGCGTCTTCCTAAAGCTACTATATTGAAAATAGAGATTTATCTTCTCACTAAAAACTGTTCTTAAAAATTAAATCTGTAAATGAGTTAATATACAAGTTTTTCAAAATGCGAGTAGTTTTCGCGTAATAGTGCGTACGAATTCCATTCAAAAATTGAAGTTGTGGCGATGTCTTTAAAAATCAAGAAAGCAACAGGATCATATTATAGGTCACTTTATGTGACCGTCGTACACCTGTGAAAACAGCATTTCAATATCTTCGAAGGTTCAGAAGATATTTGAGGGGAACTTTTAACCAGCCTGTATGATTTCATAGATAGAATACCTTTGACGTTGCAAAAGTGTGGCACTAAATCTATTAGCTACTTCATGTATAGAACAGTCAGAAACATGCGACACACTTTTCAAGAAAATTGTCAAGATTATAAGAATGTAAGGAGAGAAATCAAGAAAAAAATTATACGGTAAGATTTTAGAAAACTTGTGTTTAATTGCTTTGACTCGCATTCTCACCAAAATATTATTACTGTTTCGAGTATGATAGTTGTGGACAAAGAATTTTTAGTAATCGTATTGTTTCAGTGATCCGACTTTATAACTTTCCAGGAAAAGTACGTGAAAAAATAATTAATTGGGTTTCAATTGAAATTTAACACTTCAAATGACTTCAATTTTTCTCGTGATTGGGTTTACTTTGTTGTGGTGAGGCAGCACATGTGCGGTAAGATCAGGAATATGAAGCTATTGAATTATGTTTTTGGATTGTAGTGTAAATTGACAAATGTCAGTGTAATCTTTTCTAGGAAGGGCGCTTGTTTTCAAGGTTCAATGCAAAATTAACATTTGTAGTTGTTCATCTGACTTTGAATGTTGTTCTCAGAATGTTTTTAAAAAAGAACAAAAATCAGTTTTCATACTTCTTTCCAATTTCAAATAAATTGACTGGAAATTATTTGTCTATTGTAATGAGAGCGAGCAGAATTTATAAGGATGGGCTTATATAATTTAGTAGTATTATCATTCTCACTGATGGACTAACACTCGTTTGGTTATTCTTTTATAATGTCTACAACATGAAAGTCTTCAAACTTGTTTTAAGAATATTCAACGAGCGTAATGAAATGAAATGAAATGCAAAAATGTTCTATGGCGAATATATATTTCTAGAGAATTTCAAATAAACGCAATACCAGAGAAAATATGTCCGCATTTTCATATAGGTCTTCTTGGAAATTGCCTTAAGATGTTCACGAGATAAAAATCCTATTCTGCGACGTAGCAAAACCACGACTTTTCGCCGAACATGCTGGGGAAGTCAAGCTCTAGCCCATAATCTCCCCTCATAGTTAAATAGAACAAAATGAGAAAGAAGCATGTGGACATGAAAGGAAGGGTTCGCACTGAGGAAAAAAGTAAAAAAGCCTCACAAAAGAAACAGAACACTTGTTCCATCTGTGGATTCTTAAAACTAGAACTAGGGAATAAAATTAAGTTTTCGAACGTTTAGTCAGTCAAAATTGTTTTTAATATAAAAGGAACTGTCTGAAAATCTATTTTTCTGCGTTAGTGGAATAAAATTTAATTATCTTATGCTTCTTTTATAATTAAAACGGCATTTTATTGAAATTATAAGATCAAAGGATCATTAAAAATCCGACTGATATTATTCAAATTATGTGAGCATTTTGAATTTAAACAGGCTCACTAAACAAGTGGACTCGGATCTCCGACTCGGAAATCAAGATACAACATTGAACCACCGATACAAAGAACAGATCTTTATATTTTAGCAATTAAAATAACGAAGTTCTCATTAAAATTGTTATAGTTTTTGCAAAAGATCTTCTAAAACTCTCATTTAATCTGTGGTTTATAACGTTGAATAAAACGTAAACTCTTTAATCCGGTCTGAATTGTCGAAACAAATTAAGGTGATTTACAAATTATATTCTCTTCAATTTCATTCCATTTTCTAAAACAATTTAGACCGGTAAAATACAATTTTACTAGGGTCACAAGTAATATTTCATTGCTGAATGCAGTGCATAAAAGTTTCATTCTGTTAATTGAAGTTATGTTTGGAAACCGCGTTTTCGAAGAACCCTCGGCCACAACAATCAACTGGAAGTAAAAGTGAAAAATTTGCTACATTTATATAGTACATAAAACCAAGTTCATTGAGTTCCATAGATTTCTTATTTATAAATAGTGCACTCGTTTGTGAAATATTATTTTCTTATTTGAACGCTTTTTTGGCAAATAAATAATAGTGTGTGCTGTTATGGAAATTCCGTTAATACAATTAGAAGTACTAAAATAACATATAGTCGTGCTTTAAATGAAATTCAAACATGGGTAAACAGTGCATACGCTTCATTGAAAAGCGAATAACGTGCAATATTCGTATATTAATATGTACGGAATGTGACATTCAATCTCATTTAGTTTTACCAAATCGCACACAAATTGTTTCATTTAATAGGAAAAGCAACTTCATTTAAAATACATTGTTCATTATCACGAGGTAAAGAGTTAATCCAATCGTTGCAAACTCGCAGTTCAGTAATGTAAGCAATCTATTTCGCGCATGGCTTTGTACTTGCATAAATATACAATCCCATTCCACTAGGAATTATTCTAGCTGAACAAACTGCTCTGCACAGAAAATGACCATGTCAAGAAACACAACATATTCAATACCCTGTAACGACTAAAGCATAAAAATATAATGTATAAAGTTATTGAATTTGAGGGAATATATTACTACTCAGATTTCTTGTGAAGATTTACTAAGGAATTGACATAATTCGCTCACGCAAGTTAGTTAATTTGGAAATCAGAAAGATGAATGAACAGACATCGCGTGAAAACTGTGAAAGGAATTTCCTAAAACATACAAATAAAACAATGTTTCCATTCCAATAAACGCATTAATACGCATAACCATTATTTACTAACAGCAGCACCCTATGCAACAGACCCGCCCGGATTTTCTTTCTGTTCAATTCCACCAAGCACCTCCGGGGTCGCCGAAGAGGATGGGTTACATCCCTTCCCTCCCCCCCTATAACGGACATACGCTGTGGGAAAGAAGTGACGATACCATAGATTTGAATGGCTGATGAAAAAAGATATAGCAACGAATTCTTGGCTGTCCGGGATGAGCCGCGTGTTATTACATCGTGCTGACGTTTCGGCCATCATGTGGCCTTCTTCAGAGCTATCTTGCTGAGTGTTAATAGCCAAGAATCAAATGATTCCGGCCGCGGAAGCCTACGAATCCAAAAAGCAACGAATACATAATAGTAGGAAATAGTTCAGGGTTTATGATGTTCTCGAAAGTAGACAATGCACTCTCAGGGGCACGTCCATCTCAGTGATTGAATACAGTATGAAACTTTTTAGGCTGCATGAGGTCATCCTCAGGACAATTCTGTGGCGGCTAGGAGCAAGGTAGAGAAACAGCAGCCGCCATAGAATTGTAGAATTGAGGATTGAATGTGGCTGAAAAGCTTTTATTTAGTATTAAATAACTGCGATCGAACTACGAGTAAGGTGCCATTTAACTTCTTCATAAACTTCACTTAATTCGTTTTAAAAATGAACTCGTGAAACTAAGGAATATTTGACGTAATTGATGACGTAATGATTGACGTAATTGAATAGCTTTTTCAAGTGACCTATTTCCATGCTATTAAATAGTGTTCCAAAACGGCGTTATTGCTCTGTTAAAAGGAACCGAAATTTTAAATTTCATCCTGAACCCTAAGGACGAATTTGAATTATTTTTCTTTTTTGAAAAATAACATTCTTGGAGATATTTCTCTTTTGAAATAAGCCCTTAGTTATCAAAATCAACATTTTGGTTACACATCCGAATAACGGATACGGAACTGAATGTTTAAAAATATTAATAACATCCCACAAAAAGAAAGTAGCTTCTCATTTTTCTGCTCATGCGTTTTTCCTACAAAAGATTCTATATTTACATGGCAACATGGTCACGGTTCCTTCAAAACATAATGGAAGATTTTCTGAATTTACGGTACTAATAAAAGACAAATAAGCGCCAGTGGAGCGACAACAGTTCCTTCGATTCGCCGTAAACCGCATTATCGCCCCGCGCTGCATCACCCGCCCGAAACGCCCGCGCGGTCAGCCCG
The DNA here is from genome assembly GCA_031308135.1 of Acheta domesticus. Taxonomy (NCBI): domain Eukaryota; kingdom Metazoa; phylum Arthropoda; class Insecta; order Orthoptera; family Gryllidae; genus Acheta; species Acheta domesticus. The sequence continues at coordinate 159,033,480 of JAHLJT010009419.1, forward strand.
CAACGCGATTGGAACGGCGCAACGCGAACGGAAGCGGGCGCGGCCGCGCGGAATTCCCCTATTAGAGGAACGGAGCCGTAATCCCAGCGCCCTACTGCCCGCGCCCCCGCACGGCCGCGCGGCCGGCCAAGTATATTAATTTACGGCCCGAATCGCAGCCGGGGCTCGGGAGCAGTGGCGGCGGCGGCGGCGGCGGCGGCGGCGGCGACGACGAAGACGACGACGACGTCAGTCGCCCTGGCGGTTGATTGTGGTCGGTGTGAGACAGCAAGAGGTTCACGGTGAAATGAGGAAGCGGACTGTGGCAAAAGTAGCAAAAATACGCTTATTACTAGGGGGTGGATTGTGATGACTAAAACATCGCCAAAAATGATCAATAAAATGCTCTCAAAATGTTTTTAAAATGCCCTTAAACAAAGAAAAATTAATTAAAAAATGTAATCAAAACCAATTTGGATGAACAACGAAAGCTGTTGGACACGTTTCTGATGTAATCGAGGTTTTTTTTCTATTCGTTCAAGTGAACTCAGAAACTTTTGATTTCGACTATTCTTTACCAGAAAATCTGTCTTTAGTTACCCCGAAATCGGCTGAACCGGCAATGGCTTCTGACAGGCGTCACGGGAACCTTAGATTCCATTCTCACAATGGCTGCCATTACAACTTCTGAGCGAAGAAATCGAAATCCAAACCAGGTATAGGTACTCAGGAATTCTATGTAGAACATTTGTTGCATATCGTAAATATTATTTGACGCAAGTACCATTAAAATAATATTAAAATCGATTAAATAAGCGAAAAAATGTAATAAAAATGACGGGAAAGGGTAAAAATGACTTATTACACGAAATCGACGAAAAATGCAAAAAAATGACGTATAAAAATGGGTCATTCCGTTTTGTCATAGCATAAAATTAATTTCTATGTTAAATGGCGTTGTTCTAAAGTGCAAAGGAAAAATAATGACATTTCATTAAAATCCGCCCCCTATTTATTCCTAATCAAACAGATGCTAATAATATGATATGATGAAACGAGAATTTGACCGTGTTTGTTTCTCGCGGTTGACTTTCAACCAACGGAACATGAAGCGGCAGCCAAAGCCCCGTAGGGATGGCGGGGGCGTTCAAGGAAAAGCGGCAGCGTTGAATTCTACCAACGAGGACTTCCACATTCGCTGTTATTTACAATCGATTTTCTCCGTCCAAAGAACAAACCAGTTGAGTTAAGTCTAGTGCCAGAATTACGGTACGGTCAGAGTGGATCCATTTTCGGCCGAAGAAAAAGTTCGTGCGAAAACGGCCGACTGATTCTGGGACCTGACTGGTAACACTGCAGCCGACTGCATAGACATCTAATTGTGAATTATTGGGAAATTATGGGAATGGGAAATTATTATTAATTGTGAATTATGGGTGAATTATTTTCGCCGATCGCTAAAATACTGGTGAATTTCATACCTTATATTACCATTTAACTGAAACAATCAGTGACATTTTTACAATTCACAAGAATGTCACATAATACTTTTTTTTGCATACTTGGAGCAATTACAGATGACATTGAAAATCGGTCGAATTTAGAAAATGCATTACTTCAGAGCAACGAGTGTTCATGACCATAAGGTGCGTGAGGTTAATGTCCCACATTTACAACACATTTTGTACTAATTTCGCCTATTTCTTCTCCGATTTCATTCCATAATTTCCTGCTTTTGTCCCAGTTGTATTATCTGGAATCCGATGTCTTCCACTGAGCACCTCGTTCGTGTACAAGTCAAACCAGCTTTTCAACATCCATCTTCGACAGCTCAAATCGGCCGAATAAATCAAAGTCATTTGATATCGGTTCTGCCGATTTCGAAGTTCGGCCATGTGCGCCAGAACTTGTTGGATGCAATGTGACCGTCCCTGCGCTCTAGCGAGGGTTTGAATATTCGACCGTAAACGGCCGTGTTCAGCCGAACGCAAATTCGTGCCGAAAACGATCTACTCTGACCGTACCACAGTGTTGTTCAAGGTCGATGCCGCGAGTGGGAGTCCGTGGCACAAGTGCCACGACGAAATCGCCTCTCCGCGCAGTACATAACCCCGCCGCAAGAGACAACGCCATCCCTATTATAAAACGACGGGGTTACTAATAGTTTTCTCTCCCGACGCTAGTGGCACGGAGAAGCTCGGGCATGGCACAGTGTTGCAAAGCGTGCCACTGCCACCAGTAGCAGACCTTGACACCATTGCCGTAGCCTAACTGTTCTCTTTGTAGTGTATCTCACAGGGAGGTCTTTGGGTTCGAGTCTCGACAGCGGGGAATTTTCGATATTAGATAGCTACAACGAATGCACCTGTTCCAGGAGAATTGTAGCGGCCCCCTGTTCTGATGGACAATATTCCGTAGTTAATTCAATCAATTCCAGGCGAATGTCGGAGCAGTACCCGAACAAACGAGCTGTGGACCCGCGCGCCTCTTCTTCGACCCCGCCTTTCCGCATGCACGCACATCCCCCGCACGTTGGCTCGCGTGCGCGCATTGCATTGCATTGCATTCAGTACTCTACATACATCGGGAGCTTAGAGCTCGTCCTCTACTGCTGCTGGGGAGGTTCCTGGAGAGCGAAATTTGCAGCAAGCCATGGTGTAGGTCGGCGCGAGATATTACCATCCAGCGAGAGAGGAACCAGAGGCGTATCTAGGTATTCAGGCGCCCACGGCAAGCATAGAATTTGCGCCCCGGTGGGGATGCTCGAAATTAAGTTTGTTGTTATTTGTTTTAGCGGGTATACCGTAAATAGCGCCCCTTGTGAGTTGCGCCCATGGCACGTGCCATATCTGCCAAACCGTAGATACGCCACTGACAGGAACACAGCCTCATCCGGCTTCGGATTTAACTCCAGTTAAAACATTTTCTACACTGCCGTGGCTAATAACTGCAGCACGTGACTTGCCCCGAAATTTCAATCGGTTCAATAATTTAATTGAATCATTGAATTGAAACAATAATTAATTCAATTAAATGATGCCTTATTCCCCACCACACCTGTGGTGGGGAATTGACCACACAAATTTTGGTACGATCCTTTAATCATCTAGCGGAGAAAGAAAGTATCATTCGGGCGAAAAAAACAGGTGATTTGTATTTATCGTATTTTAGACTTGAGAATTCTTCACATGCAGTAAATCTACAACATGGGACAGTCGGCTTTACTTCTCCCTCCGAAGGATATCGTACGAAGACTGTTTTTCGCCTTTAAAACGGCTTCGATCGGGTATGAACCCGTATACATGGGTACATGAATACCCGAATACGCTACAACCCGAATACGCTAGCCGTTATACCACCAAGGCCCCCGTGACTTGGGATGATAGCGCAAGGTGAAAACAAAATAACGCAAGTAGGAATGGTAATGAGGTGCACGCAGACGCAGGCGCGGGCGTCCGCCGGCGCGCGGTCTGCGGCGGGGGCTGGTGCGGGGGCGGGCGCGAGGGCTGCGGGGCGGTCGGAGCACGAGCGGCGGCCGCACAAAGACGACCGCGAGGCGCGGGCGCCAGCCGGAGCGCGGAAGGGCGGGGGAGGGGAAGGGAGGGGAAGGGCGGGCGCTGCGGCGAGGAAATGGCCGGCGGCGGCGCGCACCATCACTCAGAAGGGGCGCGGAGCCGAGCGGCAACTCTATCCCGCCCCGATGGGGAAGGCCGAGGCGGCGGCGGTGGCGGCCGCTGCGGGGAACCGCGAGGCGCGGCGCCGAAGGGACTCCGCCCGGGTGTGGGGGGGAAGAGGGGGGGAGGGAGAATTCAGCGCCCGCAGACGCAGGGCGCACAGAGAAAGCGGCAAGACGCCTGATTCGGGGTCAAGACGAGATGGAAGGATTCCATCTACAGCTCTCGAAGTGACCTCCAGCTCCATGGAATCATGAGATCATCCCTGATCATCCATGGAATCAAGAGAAATTATTTCATTCAATTTATTTTAAGAGAAGAAACGTGCAATCTTAGGTGTGTGCAATTTAATTATTCTGACTGATGAATCATCTTAAATTATTTAGGTGAACTAATTTCCAATAATTCCAGGAAGGAGATATTTGGGAGAGGAAAACAGCGAGTACCCTTCGGACAACAAGTAGAAGCTACTGCTGTTTCACTGCGTTTTATAGAAAAGAGTGACCAAACGGAATCTAATACTGATCGCTTTATTTTACGAGAAGCCATCAATCTAGTGAATCATTTTATTAACAGCAAAGTGCTAGATGCAGGGCGAAAGTTGCCAAACTGGCAACCAAGTCTCCGCCAACGGCTTCGACACACAACATGCGACCGCACAACCACTTTCCTTTCACTTGGGGAGTGCCCCAAGGTCTTCCTCCTGGGCCTTTTCTGTAAACACCGGCCCCTCACAGCAGTGCACACTCCCCCCCCCCCTTCCCAAGCGCTCGCCCGCGGCGCCACGTGCGCGCTCCACGAGAGGAGCAGCCGCCCACGCCAGTCAAAAGCCAATTCGCGCGCCGGGCCGGTCATTCTTTGTCCCGCACCCCGCGCCTAATGGCCGCCAGGCCGCGCCCCCGCCCCCGCCCCCTCCCCTCCCACACCGGAGGGTGCCGCCGCTCGAGTGCATGATTGCAGCTCCATCGTCACGCACGTTGCCAGCCTTTTCAAACGAATTGGAGTGACAATTACAAGCGAGGGGGCGGCGCATATTTTCGTGTTAATGTGGAAACCGCCTTCACGTCCGTGAATTGTACTGTCCATTTTGCGGTATGTAATGTACTTGTAGGTGAATGGTTGATGGGCACGTTCTGATGAGTCATGTTTGCATTTTTAAGAAATTGTATTCTAATAGTTCAGTATTTATAAAAGTACGATAAGCGTTATTTTCTTCGTAGCTTCATTTTCTTATGATTTTCGGTAGAATTTTGTTTTAAAAATTATATTTACATATAATTAGACAGCTAGTCAATAAAAGAAATAATAAAAATCAATTTCGTCAAATACCATTATGTCTCAAATACCATTCATACCTAAATACCTATTGCGTGCAAATAGTGAAGAAAATTGCACAAAAATATACAATAACTACAACTTTCCGCGCAAATGGAAAATTACTTCTATATTTTTATCCATGGAATAAAAATGCACTTTCATTCCGAATAAAAACGTTAATTTTTCGGTTTCCGGTGGTTAGATATCAGCAAAATTAAAAATGAAAAAAAAACCTGTAAAAACAAATGAATTCACTTGCGTTATTTCTTTGTGAACAAGTGATTCAATTAATCTACACTTATAAAACTGAATTCAACAATCTGTCTGTGGAATTGATATTAGAACAAGTTCTTCATGAATTAGGGCAACATTTCTCAACGCTCCTTTTGGGAGACTGGTGAATATTCATGGGAACAAGTGTGTTCGGAAAATATTAATGGAACACAAGAGAAGAAAAT
>JAHLJT010009419.1:159039907-159056262 GCA_031308135.1 Acheta domesticus
GGATTGAGACGGCCTAAGCATTCAACATCGATGTCGATGTTTTCAAAACATTGATGTTTCTATAAAAATGCAACACCATCATATACGTCGGGACACCTGTTGGAAGCTTAGTACTTATCCTGGCTGTGGCAGTTCCCTGCTGGAAAAGACGCCTGGAGGGAAAGTCGCCGCACGCCGATGTGTAGGTCGCCGACGGGTCGCATCATCCACAATCGAGAAACACCGCTCTTTCCCGGGACACAAACCTTCACTACACGAATGGGAGTAATGACGATAGCAGGTGACTAGCCCAGAAATCTGAGACAGGACTGTTTAAGAGGACGGGCATTTCGGTGTGGCCTGGGCCAGCGCCTAACTGTGGACATACGGCATAGCCCGCAGCTCGTTGAATCAGCCCTCCGATTGGAGAAGGAAGTGATTGGGCGCGATCGCCTCTAGACTAGTGAAAGGCGAGAGACACTTGGTCATACACCGTCTCACGCGGGCAGCCTGCGCCAATTATTGCATTTGAACAGCGCTCTAAGACAGACGTGTTCAATTGGGCCTCCCCGCTTGGCGTGCTCCGGGCCAGCATTTATTTGGGGCAACGGTGTGGCCAACCGCCTACGGACAGGAAGGAGGAGAGGCGCTGCTCGGTTTGAACATAAGAGGGGAGAGGAGGATCAAAGGAGTCTGGTCTACTGAAAGGGAGTTGCACTCGGATCATTCAGCGAGCCACGTGGGCAGCCTGCCCCCATTTTAGGATTTGAACAGTCCTGCCGTAAGACAGGGCTGCTTAAAAACGTGCTCCGGGGCAGCGCTTATCTGGGGAACCGTGTTAGCCTATACTGCGATTTTCGTGTCCTTGTCCCCGACAGGAATCAGCGGTTTCGCTGCCATCCAATCAGGAGTTTGTATTTTGCGACAGTGACGTCACTATGGTGACGTTCAAGCTCTCGATTGGATGAAACTGAACAGCTGATTTCTGTCAGGGACAAAGTTACGAAAATCGCAGTATACTGCTTGACGCGTCAGTCCGTGGTCAGGGAGGTGCTGCTCGCAATGCTGATAGAGGCGAAAGGAGGAATAAAGGGTGCCTAGTGAACGCGTAGTGGCACTCGGGCCATGTATCATGCCAAGCGGGCAGGCTGCGCCAATTGTTGAACAGCAATGCTAAAAGACAGGGCTGCTTAAAATGTGCGGTCCCTTGGAACGTTCCGGCACAACGTTTATCTGGGGGTTGGGGTGGCTCAGTGCTTGTCGCGTCAGCCCATGGGCAGGGCGGAGGCAAGGTGCTGTTCACATGGCTCATAGAAGGGGAAACGAGGAGCAAAGGGGTCTAGACTAGTGAAAGGCGAGGGGCATGCGAGTAATGCAGCAGGCCACGCGAGCAGCCACGCTCCAATTCTTGGATGCCCAACTGCTCTAGAACATGCGCCTGGTCAGCTAATGGGGAGATGGAGTTGCCTCGTTTCTCAATGATGACACAACGTGTGAATAGGGCAGTGAGAAACCGCGACATAGCATGTACTCCGAGCATTTGGAACTTCTTGTCTGTTCAAAATAGTTTCTTCTCAGAGAGTACTCAGCACTTGTTAGTAGTTTGATCTTAACCTTGAACTCTCCTAACTGGACAGACAAAATTTGCAGTAAAACAGAATGATGACGTTTTCACGGAGCGATACTGTTTCTGAACAAATACGAACAAATAAACGATTTGGGCCTAGAAAAGTTAATCAATATTAGGTTACTAACGTTAACTACAGAAAAGTTTTAGATGTTTACAAGGGCTAATGATAACATATTTCTGATTTAAGCACGCAGTAAAATTATCATTATCAATTCTTGAATCCGGTTAACTGTAAATAAAATAAATCTACCTAATTTAATTGGCGCAAGAAATCTAAAAACGATGATCTTTATTCTAGATTATGCGCCTATAAATTCGACTGACATAGAAGAAGAGGGTAAGAAGGGGGAGGAGAAACTAGATAAGAATGAAGAGGTAAGAGAGGGAAAGAGTGGAAGACGACGGAAGATGGAGATGAGGAAGAATGGGGAAAGGGAGAGAATTGAACAAGAACTCGAAAAAGGACGGGAAGGGGGGATAACCGAGGCCCGAGAAAGGGCGGGTGCTAGCAAAGGCGATTGGAAGGGAAGGCAAGGGAGGCAGCGGACGGCGACTGAGCGACGATGTCGGTGGCATGCGGCGGCGGTAATGCGTTTTAAATTGACGCCTGGGCTGGAGGCTTTGTCGGCGCGAGGGAGGCTGCAGGAGCACTCGGCGCAAAAACGCCTTGTCTTGCGCTGCCGTCGGCGCGCCATCGCTCCCCCCCCCCACTCCTTCTCCGGCTCTGGAGCCGCTCGTTGAATCACGGCGTCTTCGGCTTCAGTTCACCGGCGCGCGGCGGGAAAAAGATCCTAAAGGAACATTTTTACTGCAAGCTACACACAAAAGGGGCGTGGCGCATTAACTTACTTTTTATACTGCATAAAAATGAATGGGAGAGTTATATTTTTTTTATTGCTTGATGAATATTCGGGGACCTATACGTACTTAATCAAATTTTACGAGACTTGTTATTGTAATTTAGAAACATACCACAGAAAATGTGTACATCTTCGTAATGTCCCTTTACATGAATGTTTTAAGAAATATCTTTAGAATTCTTATTTAGTGTATTTTGCGTTTTGTTTCGTTGCAAAATCACACTTTTGTTTTCATTTTCCAGCGGGTATGAGAGGAGTAATAGCTTTTCCCATATATATCTGAATATTTTAGTTAACTATTTCAATATCTAATAACAGCATCTACTTGACCACCAGACAACGTTAAATGTTTCTTTTTGTACTACAAGTGGGGAGCAAAGCGTGTAAGCAGTGTCCGACAGTGAACAATTGATTCTCGTTCTGCTTTTCGAAACTGTTGGCGTTCTATCTATGGAAATAGATATAGATGGTTCTATCTATGGTATTTTTATTATTTCTTGCAGCGGTTTTCACGCATCAATTCTGGAATCGACAGGGATTTAATTATATTTTTTGTACCATCAATGACATAATTTTCTCTTCCTCATATTTTGTGTTTGCCTCGCTACCTCACATTTTATTTTTGGCGAAGGTGTGGTATTTCCTCTGAGAACCTCAGTCAAAGCAATCGTTTTAGATCCGCTCTCGACGTAGCGAAGGAAAGCTTAAGTCCACAGGTGCAGAAATTGGGCGAATCGGGATGGGCTATTTTCGTTTCCTGGCATCTTCACAGGAAGGTAGGACGCCGGGGCTTCGCCACAAAATTCCAGTGGAGAGGCAGGAAGATTGCCGATCTACCACATCATAAATTCTCACATTCTTAGGGTCGGCTAGTGATGATGAAAATACATATAAAACAGAGACGCTCACATCAAGCTTTACTTACAAGGCGCTTAGCCTCTGAGAATCATGAATTAGCTGACAGAATAGAATATGTACTGTCTAAAACATGAATGTTTACAGCATTTTAGTGTTTCTAAAGTTAACTTTCTTGCGAGAAACGAAGATAATAAACATTTAAGCCACGAAATCGCTTACTTTTATTTTATTTTTCTAGTTCTTTTATATATTGTTACTCTGGTCACACAAACGCACGAAAATTTTACTGTGCCCCCTAAAGACTTGCAATATTTCACAAGTACTACACCAACTACAATGGTATATTCAAAAAGGTAAATACGACTTCTTCTAGAAAAGAAGTAGGATATAAAAAGACGATAATAAAATGTCAAGCAAGTTTTTTCCTTGAATGGAAATTAAAATAAATTCTGAAATAATGCTTGAGTGTTTGGCTTGTTGAGCTGCTGCAGCAATGTTACATATTCTCGTCCATGTACAACATATTCTCGTCCGTTGGGATGTAAATGAACTGGACTAATGGTTCAGAAAAAGAGAGGTAAAATTACGTTGAGCAAAGCATTCAATGAAAGGCCAGGAAGACAGAAACATATGAGGACAGTGAACATCTTGAAGTACTAGAGTGTTAATAGCTTCAGATGGGAGTACTCAATGAGTTCATGCAACAGTTACGCGAAATAGTAAAATAGTTGGCAGCAGTGCACCAGAGGCTGCTATGCGTGGGAGATGCCATTGCGGAGGAGGCGATTTAAAAGCGGAATGAAAGGAAACTATGAATGGAGAGTTGGCAGAAAGGTCGTGATACGGCCGGGTAAGCAAAATGATTTAGTTGGCATGGTGTGAATAAAATACCAGGAAAATCAAATAAAAGGAAATTTCGAGTGCACATCAAATTAACAGTATATTCGAACCAAAATTAAAAAAATAAATGTAATTTTCAAATATATGATAATACAACAAAAATTTAATAACTCTACTTATATTATGCTACTTTTTCTGCAGTTATTTTTGTGCCTGATGGGAAACAAATTTTCAGGAAAATCTTCAACACTGTAATAAAAAGCGAATAACTTCACAAAGTGACATGAAGTATTGTATTCTGTAAAACAATTCAAAGATCTAAATCATCCACTCAGTGGACACAATCAAATGAAATTCTTACTACACATTTTTAGACATACAAAAATCTAACATTTGTATTGAAACAAAAAAACTGAGTAATGGAAACGAATGGAAAACGGGTAATTAATAGTGTTATTCATTATTTTCAATCACGATCATATTTTTATACAGGGTTTGCTATTGGCTAGAAACTGACGTAATGTGGCGGTGGAATAAGAAGTCAATGTGTAAAGATCCGACCATCCGATCATCCCACTCGTGTGGCTGGCCTCCTTCCAATTTGGCTCCGAGAAGACTTTCTGCCGACCTTGAAGTGTGACATCATGGTCACTGTTTTGTTTCAGAAATGCAAACACTAGACAGGAGAGAAAAAAACACTAAAAACAAACACTTTTCTTTCTGCGATCTCGTAAACTTTTTACATGCAAATAATGAGTCAGTTTTATTACGTGCAGAATAGAATAATTTTAATAATCCACAATTTTATAGTCACACTTCTTAACAGAAAATTATTATGATATTTTCTTACTAGAAATATTTTCGTATTATTTTAAGAGTATTGAAGTTTCAAGATTCGTGTTGTTTCTAGAAAACTCGACTTTGTAAACCCGCACATCCCAAAATAGACGAAACCGCCAAAAGTACTAACTCGTCCGGTCCTAGGCATTCAGCCAAGTCCTCTCCTTTAAAGTTAAAAATAAGCTGGCTTGCGTAATATCCAATGAACGTCAGAAGGACCTTTTATATACTACAAGAAAATAATGCGTGATAAGTATATTAATAGTATTAATATAGAGGTATTCGTTTAAAACTCTTCCACAGAATCGCTGCAGATTGCTCGAGTATGACTAAATTGTTTGAGACATCGGTGGCATTGATCAACGAGTAAATAAATACTGTCACCTGCAAATTGCAGGACAGTATTTTGTACACCGTATTTAAATCTCAAAGCTCAAGAACTTTATTTCTCACTAATGCAGTAAATCTACATGGGACAGCCAGCTTTACTTCCCCTATCCGAAGGAAGGCGTAAGAAATATTTTTCCGTCGTTAAAAACCCATGGCTTCGATTTGAAACCGCGAACATCAGTGTATCAGTTCAATACGCTAACCGTAACACCAACGAAACCGCAATGAAGGAAATGTCGGTACTCGTTTCTTATTGTAAAGGGCTACTGGCATGGATCTGCGGAAACTAACGTCAGGGGCGCTGCGGACAGGTCGCCGCGCTGGTGGATCGAGCGAGGATCGGTGCGTGGGAGCTCGCGATGACACGGGGCTTCGCGCCGTCGCCTGTCGCTCCGCTAACCTTGCAGCTGGCCCTGTCTTGGCCTCCAGCGGTCCCGGGCGATCGCGATCCACCAGGGCCTTACAACTCTCCATCAAAACCGGAGACAAAGCTCGAGGGTGGTACTATAGGATGCGCTAGTGTCGCCGGGTACTGCTGCAGGTTAGGCTCGCCAACTTCCGCACATAAAAATTGGCTAATTTTTGAGAATACGAAAAGTGTCTTCTAAATGTTCAATTATTCATAATGCAGACACATTTGAAACCGCTGAAGAAAGTGCGAACATTGACGCTATCTTTTGTAACATTACGTGACTGCTTGCATCTCGCGAACCTACGCAGTAGCCACGCACGTTTAAAGTATCGTTGGCAGCAGTTATGTATTTTAGTTCCTGTAAAAAGGTGATAGAGGAGAGCGCGACAATGTAATGGTCTCCACCACGTTAAATGGGAGTTAAAAATCCTTGATCCTCCGCGAACCTTATTAACAATTTTTCGTTCAACACTTATTATCAGCTGATCATCCATGATCCCCGGCACATGCTAAAGATTCACGAAATCTTAATACATAATCAGTTTCAAGAATCTAGAAAAGGTAGCTTTTTTTTATGTTGTCCTCCAATATCTCCTTAATACTTGGAGAAATTGAGAAGTAGCATATTTGTACATTATTTGTATAGTACATTTTGGACGAATGTGTATATCTGACATCTGGTTAGCCGGAAGAGCGGGCCTGACGCGCCTGCCATATCCATAAAGCTATTACATTATGTGTAGTTATTATTATTATAAATATTTATAAACATAATTTATTATTATAAATATAAAGGTTTTACAAAGTTTAGTTCACACTCTACATCTGTATTGTTGACTTAACACAAAATTAATGCTAATAAACTTCAATTATTAGCATTAATTGGTTATGAAGTACAAGAAGTAGGGTTAACTAAAGCGAATGAATACGAGGGGCAAATAAGGTGATGTGTAATAACATCCTGTACTTCCAGTATTGGCATCAAGTGCATTTTTTTCATGGAGCCAATAGATTTCTTTTGCTCATGATAACGAACATGAAGAGATGAGTTTCTTAGGTACATACTGACCTGATACATAATACTTTTGAGCAATGAGTAACTTTTATGACGAAAATTGCAATTTGCAAAAATATTTGCGGCGTCTTCCTAAAGCTACTATATTGAAAATAGAGATTTATCTTCTCACTAAAAACTGTTCTTAAAAATTAAATCTGTAAATGAGTTAATATACAAGTTTTTCAAAATGCGAGTAGTTTTCGCGTAATAGTGCGTACGAATTCCATTCAAAAATTGAAGTTGTGGCGATGTCTTTAAAAATCAAGAAAGCAACAGGATCATATTATACGTCACTTTATGTGACCGTCGTACACCTGTGAAAACAGCATTTCAATATCTTCGAAGGTTCAGAAGATATTTGAGGGGAACTTTTTAACCAGCCTGTATGATTTCATAGATAGAATACCTTTGACGTTGCAAAAGTGTGGCACTAAATCTATTAGCTACTTCATGTATAGAACAGTCAGAAACATGCGACACACTTTTCAAGAAGATTGTCATGATTATAAGAATGTAAGGAGAGAAATCAAGAAAAAAATTATACGGTAAGATTTTAGAAAACTTGTGTTTAATTGCTTTGACTCGCATTCTCACCAAAATATTATTACTGTTTCGAGTATGATAGTTGTGACAAAGAATTTTTAGTAATCGTATTGTTTCAGTGATCCGACTTTATAACTTTCCAGGAAAAGTACGTGAAAAAATAATTAATTGGGTTTCAATTGAAATTTAACACTTCAAATGACTTCAATTTTTCTCGTGATTGGGTTTACTTTGTTGTGGTGAGGCAGCACATGTGCGGTAAGATCAGGAATATGAAGCTATTGAATTATGTTTTTTGGATTGTAGTGTAAATTGACAAATGTCAGTGTAATCTTTTCTAGGAAGGGCGCTTGTTTTCAAGGTTCAATGCAAAATTAACATTTGTAGTTGTTCATCTGACTTTGAATGTTGTTCTCAGAATGTTTTTAAAAAAGAACAAAAATCAGTTTTCATACTTCTTTCCAATTTCAAATAAATTGACTGGAAATTATTTGTCTATTGTAATGAGAGCGAGCAGAATTTATAAGGATGGGCTTATATAATTTAGTAGTATTATCATTCTCACTGATGGACTAACACTCGTTTGGTTTATTCTTTTATAATGTCTACAACATGAAAGTCTTCAAACTTGTTTTAAGAATATTCAACGAGCGTAATGAAATGAAATGAAATGCAAAAATGTTCTATGGCGAATATATATTTCTAGAGAATTTCAAATAACGCAATACCAGAGAAAATATGTCCGCATTTTCATACAGGTCTTCTTGGAAATTGCCTTAAGATGTTCACGAGATAAAAATCCTATTCCGCGACGTAGCAAAACCACGACTTTTCGCCGAACATGCTGGGGAAGTCAAGCTCTAGCCCATAATCTCCCCTCATAGTTAAATAGAACAAAATGAGAAAGAAGCATGTGGACATGAAAGGAAGGGTTCGCACTGAGGAAAAAAGTAAAAAGCCTCACAAAAGAAACAGAACACTTGTTCCATCTGTGGATTCCTTAAAACTAGAACTAGGGAATAAAATTAATTTTTCGAACGTTTAGTCAGTCAAAATTGTTTTTAATATAAAGGAACTGTCTGAAAATCTATTTTTCTGCGTTAGTGGAATAAAATTTAATTATCTTATGCTCTTTTATAATTAAAACTGCATTTTATTGAAATTATAAGATCAAAGGATCATTAAAAATCCGACTGATATTATTGAAATTATGTGAGCATTTTGAATTTAAACAGGCTCACTAAACAAGTGACTCGGATCTCCGGCTCGGAAATCAAGATACAACATTGAACACCGATACAAAGAACAGATCTTTATATTTTAGCAATTAAATAACGAAGTTCTCATTAAAATTGTTATAGTTTTTGCAAAGATCTAAAACTCTCATTTAATCTGTGGTTTATAACGTTGAATAAACGTAAACTCTTAATCCGGTCTGAATTGTCGAAACAAATTAAGGTGATTTACAAATAATGTTCTCTCAATTTCATTCCATTTTCTAAACATTTAGACGGTAAAATACAATTTTACTAGGGTCACAAGTAATATTTCATTGCTGAATGCAGTGCATAAAAGTTTCATTCTGTTAATTGAATGTTATGTTTGGAAACCGCGTTTTCGAAGAACCCTCGGCCACACAATCAACTGGAACTAAAAGTGAAAAATTTGCTACATTATATAGTACATAAAACCAAGTTCATTGAGTTCCATAGATTTCTTATTTTATAAATAGTGCACTCGTTGTGAAATATTATTTTCTTATTTTGAACGCTTTTTGGCAAATAAATAATAGTGTGTGCTGTTATGGAAATTCCGTTAATACAATTAGAAGTACTAAAATAACATATAGTCGTGCTTTTTAAATGAAATTCAAACATAGGTAAACAGTGCATACGCTTCATTGAAAAGCGAATAACATGCAATATTCGTTTCACATATTAATATGTACGGAATGTGACATTCAATCTCATTTAGTTTTACCAAATCGCACACAAAATTGTTCATTTAATAGAAAAGCAACTTCATTTAAATACATTGTTCATTATCACGAGGTAAAGAGTTAATCCAATCGTTGCAAACTCGCAGTTCAGTAATGTAAAGCAATCTATTTCGCGCATGGCTTTGTACTTGCATAAAATATACAATCCCATTCCACTAGGAATTATTCTAGCTGAACAAACTGCTCTGCACAGAAAATGACCATGTCAAGAAACACAAACATATTCAATTACCCTGTAACGACTAAAGCATAAAAAATATAATGTATAAAGTTATTGAATTTGAGGGAATATATTACTACTCAGATTTCTTGTGAAGATTTACTAAGGAATTGACATAATTCGCTCACGCAAGTTGTTAATTTGGAAATCAGAAAGATGGATGAACAGACATCGCGTGAAAACTGTGAAAGAATTTCGTAAAACATACAATCAAACAATGTTTCCATTCCAATAATCGCATTAATACGCATAACCATTATTTACTAACAGCAGCACCCTATGCAACAGACCGCCCGGATTTTCTTTCTGTTCAATTCCACCAATCACCTCCGGGGTCGCCGAAGAGGATGGGTTACATCCCGTACCTTCCCCCTATAACGGACATATGCTATGGGAAAGAAGTGAGGATACCATAGATTTGAATGGCTGATGAAAAAATATATAGCAACGAATTCTTGGCTGTCCGGGATGAGCCGCGTGTTATTCCATCGTGCTGACGTTTCGGCCATCATGTTGTGGCCTTCTTCAGAGCTATCTTGCTGATGTTAACAGCCAAGAATCAAATGATTCCGGCCGCGGAAGCCTACGAATCCAAAAAGCAACGAATACATAATAGTAGGAAATAGTTCAGGGTTTATGATGTTCTCGAAAGTAGACAATGCACTCTCAGGGGCACGTCCATCTCAGTGATTGAATACAGTATAAAACTTTTTAGGCTGCATTGAGGTCATCCTCAGGACAATTCTGTGGCGGCTAGGAGCAAGGTAGAGAAACAGCAGCCGCCATAGAATTGTAGAATTGAGGGATTGAATGCGGCTGAAAAGCTTTATTTAGTATTAAATAACTGCGATCGAACTACGAGTAAGGTGCCATTTAACTTCTTCATAAACTTCACTTAATTCGTTTTAAAAATGAACTCGTGAAACTAAGGAATATTTTGAGACATTGCTTCTGATTGACGTAATTGAATAGCTTTTTCAAGTGACCTATTTCCATGCTATTAAATAGTGTTCCAAAACGGCGTTATTGCTCTGTTAAAAGGAACCGAAATTGTAAATTTCATCATGAACCCTAAGGACGAATTTGAATTATTTTTCTTTTTTGAAAAATAACATTCTTGGAGATATTTCTCTTTTGAAATAAGCCCTTAGTTATCAAAATAAACATTTGGTTACACATCCGAATAACGGATACGGAACTGAATGTTTAAAAATATTAATAACATCCCACAAAAGAAAGTAGCTTTTCATTTTTCTCTCATGCGTTTTCCTACAAAAGATTCTATATTTACATGGCAACATGTTCACGGTTCCTTCAAAACATAATGGAAGATTTTCTGAATTTACGGTACTAATAAAGACAAATAAGCGCCAGTGGAGCGACAACAGTTCCTTCGATTCGCCGTAAACCGCATTATCGCCCCGCGCTGCATCACCCGCCCGAACGCCCGCGCGGCGCCGCAACGCGATGGACGGAGCAACGCGAACGGAAGCGGGCGCGGCCGCGCGGAATTCCCTATTAGAGGAACGGAGCCCGTAAATCCCAGCGCCCTACTGCCCGCGCCCCCGCACGGCCCGCGCGGCCCGCGCGGCCGGCCAAGTATATTAATTTACGGCCCGAATCGGCAGCCGGGGCTCGGGAGCAGTGGTGGCGGCGGCGGCGGTGGCGGCGGCGGCGGCGGCGGCGGCGGCGGCGGCGGCGGCGGCGGCGGCGGCGGCGACGTCAGTCGCCCTGGCGGTGATTGTATTCGGTGTGAGACAGCAAGAGGTTCACGGTGAAATGAGCAAGCGACTGTGGCAAAGTAGCAAAAATACGCCTTATTACTAGGGGAACATCGCCAAAAATGTTCAATAAAATGCTCTCAAAGTGTTTTTAAAATGCCCTAAAAACAAAGAAAAATGACGTAAAAAATGTAATCAAAACCAATTTTAATGAACAACGAAAGCTGTTGGACACGTTTTTGATGTAATCGAGGTTTTTTTCTATTCATTCAAGTGAACTCAGAAACTTTTGATTTCGACTATTCTTTACCAGAAAATCTGTCTTTAGTTACCCCGAAATCGGCTGAACCGGCAATGGCTCTGACAGGCGTCACGGGAACCTTAGATTCCATTCTCACAATGGCTGCCATTACAACTTCTGAGCGAAGAAATCGAAATCCAAACCAGGTATAGGTACTCAGGAATTCTATGTAGAACCTTTGTTGCATATTTCGTAAATATTATTTGACGCAAGTACCATTAAAATAATATTAAAATCGATTAAATAAGCGAAAAAAAATGTAATAAAAATGACGGGAAAGGGTTAAAAATGACTTATTACACGAAATCGACGAAAAATGCAAAAAAGGACGTATAAAATGGGTCATTCCGTTTTGTCATAACATAAAATGAATTTCTATACTAAACAGCATTGTTCTAAAGTGCAAAGAAAAATAATGACATTTCATTAAAATCCGCCCCTATTTATTCCTAAGTAAACAGATGCTAATAATATGATATGATAAAACGAGAATTTGACGTGTTTGTTTCTCGCGGTTGACTTTCAACCAACGGAACATGAAGCGGCAGCCAAAGCCCCGTAGGAATGGTGGGCGTTCAAGGAAAAGCGGCAGCGTTGAATTCTACCAACGAGACTTCCACATTCGCTGTTACTTACAATCGATTTTCTTCGCCCAAAGAACAAACCAGTTGAGTTAGCTCAGTGCCAGAATTACGGCACGGTCAGAATGGATCCGTTTTCGGCCGAAGAAAAGTTCGTGCGCGAACGGCCGACTGATTCTGCGACCTGACTGGTAACACTGCAGCCGACTGCAATAGACATCTAATTGTGAATTATTGGGTATAAGTGGCAATGTAATGCAAAGGAGAAGGTAATAACAGATTGCTGAGAGCTCTGCTCTTGAATTTCTTCTGCTTGAAAATCAAAAAGATTACTGGATGAACCTTATTTTCGCCGATCGCGAAAATGCTGGTGAATTTCATACCTTATATTACCATTTACTGAAACAATCAGTGACATTTTTACAATACACAAGAATGTCACATAATACTTTTTTTTGCATACTTGGAGCAATTACAGATGACATTGAAAGTAGATCGAAGTTTAGAAAATGCATTACTTCAGAGCAACGAGTGTTCATGACCATAAGATACGTGAGGTTATGTCCCACATTTACAACACATTTTGTTCTAATTTCGCCTATTTCTTCTCCGATTTTATTCCATAATTTCCTGCTTTTGTCCCCTGTTGTAATATCTGGAATCCGATGTCTTCCACAGAGCACCTCGTTCGTGTACAAGTCAAACCAGCTTTTCAACATCCATCTCCGACAGCTCAAATCGGCCGAATAAATCAAAGTCATTTGATATCAGTCTGCCGATTTCGAAGTTCGGCCATGTGCGCCAGAACTTGTTGGATGCAATGTGACCAGGTCTGCACTCTAGCGAGGGTTTGAATATTCGACCGTAAACGGCCGTGTTCAGCCGAACGCGAATTCGGCCGAAAACGATCCACTCTGACCGCACCGCAGTGTTGTCAAGGTCGATGCCACGAGCGGGAGTCCGTGGCACAAGTGCCGCGACGAAATCGCCTCTCCACGCAGCACATAACCACGCCGCAAGAGACAACGCCATCACTATTGTAAAACGGTGGGGTTACTAATAGTTTCCTCTCCCGACGCTAGTGGCGCAGAGAATCTCGAGGCATGGCACAGTGTTGCAAAGCGTGCCACTGCCACCAGTAGCAGACCTTGACACCATTGCCGTAGCCTAACTGTTCTCTTTGTAGCGTATCTCACAGGGAGGTCTTTGGGTTCCAGTCTCGACAGCGGGGAATTTTGGATATTAGCTAGATAGCTACAACGAATGCACCTGTTCCAGAAGAATTGTAGCGGCCCCGCTGCTCTGAGGACAATATTCCGTAGTTAATTCAATCAATTCCAGGCGAATGTCGGAGCTGTACCCGAACAAACGAGCTGTGGACCGCGCGCCTCTTCCTCGACCCCGCCTTTCCGCATGCACGCACTCCCCGCACGTTCGCTCGCGTGCGCGCATTGCATTGCATTGCATTGCATTGCATTCAGTACTCTACATATATCGGGAGCTTACAGCTCGTCCGCTACTGCTGCTGGGGAGGTTCCTGGAGAGCGAAATTTGCAGCAAGCCATCGTGTAGGTCGGCGCGAGATATTACATCCAGCGAGAGAGGGACCAGAAGCGTATCTAGGTATTCAGACGCCCATGGCAAGCATAGAATTTGCGCCCCGGTGGGGATGCTTGAAATTAAGTTTGTTGTTATTTGTTTTAGCGGGTATACCGTAAATAGCGCCCCTTGTGAGTGGCGCCCATGGCACGTGCCATATCTGCCAACCGTAGATACGCCACTGACAGGAACACAGTCTCATCCGGCTTCGGATTTAACTCCAGTTAAAACATTTTCTACACTGCCGTGGCTAATAACTGCAGCAGGTGACTTGCCCCGAAATTTCAATCGGTTCAAATAATTTAATTGAATCATTGAATTGAAACAATAATTAATTCAATTAAATGATGGCTTATTCCTCACCACACTTGCCCTTCCCTTGACCACCCAAATTTTGGTACGATCCTTTAATCATCTAGCGGAGAAAGAAAGTATCATTCGGGCGAAAAAAACAGGTGATTTGTATTTATCGTATTTTAGACTTGAGAATTCTTCACATGCAGTAAATCTACAACATGGGACAGTCGGCTTTACTTCTCCATCCGAAGGATATCGTACGAAGACTGTTTTCGCCTTTAAAACGGCTTCGATCGGGTTTGAACCCGTATACATGGGTACATGTATATCCGAATACGCTACACCCGAATACGCTAGCCGTTATACCACCAAAGCCCCCGTACTTGGGATGATAGCGCAAGGTGAAAACAAAATAACGCAAGTAGGAATGGTAATGAGGTGCACGCAGACGCAGGCGCGGGCGTCCGCCGGCGCGCGGTCTGCGGCGGGGGGCTGGTGCGGGGGCGGGCGCGAGGGCTGCGGGGCGGTCGGAGCACGAGCGGCGGCCGCACAAAGACGACCGCGAGGCGGCGGGCGCCAGCCGGAGCGCGGAAGGGCGGGGGAGGGGAAGGGAAGGGAAGGGAGGGGAAGCGGGCGCTGCGGCGAGGAAATGGCCGGCGGCGGCGCGCACCATCACTCAGAAGGGGCGCGGAGCCGAGCGGCAACTCTATCCCGCCCCGATGGGGAAGGCCGAGGCGGCGGCGGTGGCGGCCGCTGCGGGGAACCGCGAGGCGCGGCGCCGAAGGGACTCCGCCCGGGGGTGGGGGGGAAGAGGGGGGGAGGGAGAATGTCAGCGCCCGCAGACGCAGGCGCACAGAGAAAGCGGCAAGACGCCTGATTCGGGGCCAAGACGAGATGGAAGGATTCCATCTGCAGCTCTCGAAGTGACCTCCAGCTCCATGGAATCATGAGATCATCCCTGATCATCCATGGAATCAAGAGAAATTATTTCATTCAATTTATTTTCAGAGAAGAAACGTGCAATGTTGGAAGATCTTAGGTGTGTGCAATTTAATTATTCTGACTAATGAATCATCTTAAATTATTTAGGTGAACTAATTTTCAATAATTCCAGGAGGGAGATATTTCGGAGAGGAAAACAACAAGTAGAAGCTACTGCTGTTTCACTGCGTTTTATAGAAAAGAGTGATCAAACGGAATCTAATACTGAGCGCTTTATTTTACGAGAAGCCATCAATACTAGTGAATCATTTATTACTCCAGAGTGCTAGATGCAGGGCGAAAGTTGCCAAACTGGCAACCAAGTCTCCGCCACACAACTGCTTCGACACACAACATGCGACCGCACAACCACTTTCCTTTCACTTGGGGAGTGCCCCAAGGTCTTCCTCCTGGGCCTTTTCTGTAAACACCGGCCCCTCACAGCAGTGCACTCTCCCCCCCCCTTCCCAAGCGCTCGCCCGCGGCGCCACGTGCGCGCTCCACGAGAGGAGCAGCCGCCGCCCACGCCAGTCAAAAGACCAATTCGCGCGCCGGGCCGGTCATTCTTTGTCCCGCACCCCGCGCCTAATGGCCGCAGGCCGCGCCCCCGCCCCCGCCCCCGCCCCCGCCCCCGCCCCCGCCCCTCCCCTCCCGCACCGGAGGGTGCCGCCGCTCGAGTGCATGATTGCAGCTCCATCGTCACGCACGTTGCCAGCCTTTTCAAACGAATTGGAGTGACAATTACAAGCGAGGGGCGGCGCATATTTTCGTGTTAATGTGGAAACCGCCTTCACGTCCGTGAATTGTACTGTCATTTTGCGGTATGTAATGTACTTGCAGGTGAATGGTTGATGGGCACGTTCCTGATGAATCATGTTTGCATTTTAAGAAATTGTATTCTAATACTTCAGTATTTATAAAAGTACGATAAGCGTTATTTTCTTCGTAGCTTCATTTTCTTATGATTTTCGGTAGAATTTTGTTTTAAAATGATATTTACATATAATTAGACAGCTAGTCAATAAAAGAAATAATAAAAATCAACATCGTCAAATACCATTATGTCTCAAATACCATTCATACCTAAATACCTATTGCGTGCAAATAGTCAAGAAAATTGCACAAAAATATACAATAACTACAACTTTCCGCGCAATGGAAAATTACTTCTATATTTTTATCCATGGAATAAAAATGCACTTCATTCCGAATAAAAACGTTTAATTTTTCGGTTTCCGGTGTTAGAT